>JAJHSJ010000006.1:47937568-48237568 GCA_021015155.1 Magnolia officinalis
CCTAGTGACGGGATTTGGCCTAACACATGTGCGAACATCATACACCATGTATGGTGATGTATGTGTTCTATGTGTTTGTGAAAATGTCTGAATGTGCTAGTTGTTACTTAAGAGTACTTGTATGAGGGTTGAGATGTGAATCTTGGCTACCTTATTTATGTGTATGATTTCCTCCATGTATGTTTACAATATGATGTCTGTATTATTTATGGAATGAATGTGTGTGAATTCATGATTGTGTTGCACCTCTCAATATGTTCATGTGATTGTAAGTATGCAATTATTGATCCATTACTGCTTGAGTATCTTATACGCTAGATGGATGAAATGGAATATCCATGTTTAAGTTGTATTCCATAAAATGCAAAAGCAAAGCCGTAAAGGGTGATGGGGGAGTGGTGTAACGATTCCGTGCAACAGCCCTGACAGCTCTAAAGCGGACGATGTTGGACATTTGATTGTTATGATTTGGAATCTTGATTTGTTACTGCTTTGACTGTCTCATATGCTTACCTGTTGAAATGAAATGAAGTTGGGACTATGAGTTAGTCCAGGCAATCGGTAATAGAATGGAATTCGTGGCTGAGATTCATTCGCCACGTAGGGTGTGTTTGACGAACCCGAGTCGTACTTCGGTTGGCGGCAGTGGTTAGGCCACGCGAAGTGTTTATGCACTTCATGTCGTTCAATTGATAGTGCGCTCGAGCTAGTCGAGTCCGCCAAGTAACCCGATCCACCTTATGTATGTTCACCATGTTTGGACGCCTTTGGTTGAACCTAGGGTACCAAACTTACCAGTGGAATCCCGTTAACCATGGTACAACGATTCGCTAAGACTCATGAGCCGGGCATGGTGGTATGGGACACCGTGGTCGAGCTGTCGGCCTACGCTAGGGCCACGAGCCTCCCCGTAGTGACCAGTGAGCAACCAAACTCGTGAGCCAAATATAGTGGTAGGAGACACTGTATTCGAGCTGTCGACCTACATTGATAAGGTGATGGGGGAGTGGTGCAACGATTTCGTGTAACAGCCCTAGCAGCTCTTTGTAGTGACCTCGAATGTACTTTGAGTCTACGTGGAGGCGACGACCCTTCCGTAGCAACAAGAGTACAACTAGGCCTGTATTGATAAGGTGATGGGGGAGTGGTGCAACGATTCCGTGTAACAGCCCTGACAGCCCTTGCAGTGACCTAGAACCACACTATCGTATGAGATTATCTAGGACTGACAGCCCTAGAATGGATCATGTTTGGGAATGATATAAGGGAGGTACCTTAGTTTCCCAATCCTGCTGTTTGAAAGGTATTAATAACAACTCGATAATCATGCTCATCATCGCATTGCATGTGCCTGGAAGATGTGGAGCTCTGAGGGATGAACGCATGCCACAGACATAAGATGGTGCCGTATGAGGGTGGTTAGGCGAGGGGCATACATCATGACTGCATTTCATACTTGCATTAACAAGAGTAGTTAGGATTGTTTGATTGTACTGCTTTATCATTACTGCTTGACTGAATTGATAACATGTTAACCTATGCTTTATTGTTCCACTGAGTTGATCACTCACTCCCACGTTACGGGACGGTGTTGTACACACCAACCAGATTCTGTCTTAGGTGCAGATGGTGAGATGATTTAGGAGGCAGAGCCGGATGTCTACGAGGACTAGGACGAGTTCTCGTACATGCAGTTTTCTGACGGCTTTGCTTACGCTGCCTGGATCGACCGGATTACAGGGTTTATCATTCTAGTTGTACTCTTATTTTTGACATTTTGATTCCAAAACAAATACATGTTTATGGTGACTCAGTTGGTGTTCATACTCTGGAGCTGAGATTTATATACATTTTATATACATTTATATACAGCTTTCAGTCTTCCGGTTGCATTTATACTTTGATCTGGAGTATGAATTACTGTTTTGGTATAATCCCACTCATGTTTAATGCCTTAATATGAACAACATTCAATCATCATTATCTATGTTGCATAAGTGATGTGTTGGAACTCGGGAGCTGAGATTCTGCTCGACCCCCGATTTTCAGGGCGTTACATCATGCCGTATACCCAGGGACTTACAATACTCTTGAAAGTCGCCAATGTATTCACTACATTGTTAGTGCGGATGCACTTCAATGATCTACCTGTCTCTCTCTCGACCATAGCATGAAACAATTTAAACACACCAAAGACCTCGTCCTTGGACTTCAAAGCATAAACCCAAACCCTCCTAGATGCATCATCTATAAAGTGACAAAATACAATACCCCACCCAAGGTTTTTGTCCTCATAGGACCACAAACATCTGAATAAACCAAATCTAACACATGCACTTTATTAACATGAGAAGTAGTTTTAACAACTGAAACTCTATGTTGTTTAAACAATCAATACAGGTTTTGAGAGGTATACCTATCACGTCTGGAAGGAGCCGCTTCCTCGCTTGTACATAAAGCCCTTTTTCACTCATGTGGCCTAGACATCTATGCCACGTGTCAATACCTGAATCTTCCGCTGCGTTCAACCCACCCTTGCACGCACTGACACTTGCCTTGTAAAGGGTGTAATACTTCTTTCCTTTGGCTGCGATCAACGAACCCTTGATGAGCTTCCAACGCCCACCAGCAAAACGGCTTTCATAGCCATCATCATCTAACCTTCCTGTCGACATCAAGTTGAGGCGAAGGCTGGGATATACCTCACATCCCTGAGAACCAATGTGTAACCCACATCAGTCTTCACACAAATATCACCGACCCCTACGATCTTCAATACACTAGAATTCCTCATCTTTACGGTTCCAAAGTCACCTAACTTGTAACTTGTGAAGAAGTCCCTGCATGGAGTCGCATGAAAAGAAGCTCCCGCAGTGGAGTATCCTGACTCGTAGCCGTGAGACAAACATCATGATCGGCTGAAAGAATAACTACAATGTCGCCATCTGAAGCGACCGCATTGGAGTCTGATTCATCTTCCTTCTCCTTTCCTTTTCCTTTCTTGTCGTTCTTCTTATTACGACATTCATGCTTATAGTGACCATTCTTTCCACAATAACAATTGAATACAGTGCTGAAATGGAAATATATATCAATAATTAAAGCTCCAGAAGATAGCTGCACGCTCCAAGCTCAACGCTGCTATGACCTAACGCCACCTGCACGCATCTATCGTACATAAGCTTATAGAAAGCTTAGAGGGTGGTGTAAGTATGTGCGCTGGGTAAGTGCCAAGTATGCAATATTAAAGCAATGCAAAAAATATGCTAGTAAGTCCAAAAATATCATCAACCTTATCCAGGATATGTGATACAGAAGCATAATAAGAAAATGTCATATACTGAGGAAGCAATGTAGATCAATTATACAACATGGAGACATAGTAAGCCAAATATCATATACTGAGGAGACAATGCCATATGCAAATCCTGACAAGTCCACGAATACTGTCAGCCGTATCTAGGCCATATAAATGCAGGAACATAGCAACCCAAGATGTCATATGCCGCGAATGTAATGCAATGTGTGGTGCGAATGAAATGACCAAGCTGGAGTGTGAAGTCGGGATGATTGTACGTGGTATCGCACGCTATGGGATCCATCACAAGAGACTTTCATCCAAACTAGTCTTATACCTAAATTTGGATAGCCAGACTTAATGTGGTAAACTCTTGATCTTAGGTTAGTCGCACGCCCCAATCGAAATCCTGGCCATTGCGAAGGTATGTAAATGCTATTGTGTAAATCTAGCACCCGTAGTATTGTCAAATTTTGTTATGCCAAACCATTTTGTATTTGTATCATGTTTTGAGTTGAAGTGATCAGGTTCGTACATTTCAAAGTTCTCTGGATCTTCATCGAACTTGACTACATCTTCAAGTTGAAGTGAAGAGTGTTGAAGTTCATGGTTTCAAGCTAAAATTCAAGAACTCAAGTTCAAGTTTGAAGTTTGACTACTATACAGTAACGACTCAAGAACTAAAGCATAACTCAAGCTCAAGTTTGAGAGATCGAACTCGAGCTTATAGTATCACAAGATATCAAGATTTGGAAGTGAATGATGTTTCATTTATTCCTACTCACAAACAGGTTTAGATGACCCTAGATTTACCTTAGGTTGTGTCATATTCATTGCATATTTTATGTGGGTCATTTCATATGTTTATAGGTCATTTTCTCGACTAGTCTTAGTCCTTGTTCGACTAGTTTAAGTACTAGCTCGACGAGTTTAAGAGTTTTCTCGACCAGTTAAAGGTTTGTTGCTAATTTTTAAAATTTTCTGTTGGACTCTCGACCAGTCGTGGAGACTGCTCGGCCAGTCGAGTGAACAATGTTCGACCGGTCATGCAAGCTCGACTGAAAGTCCAGCAAGCTTTTCTAGTCCCACTCGACCAGTTGAGCAGGCTACTCGACTAGTCGAGCAAGCCACTTGACCAGTCCAGTAACGGTCTTATCTTATCACGCTAGAAATTTTGAAATTTTGTTAGTCCTTCGACCAGTCGAACTGACCCTTAAACTAGTCGAGTGAACAATATTTTCACCTATAAATAGAGCATGAATTTCAGAGTTTATTCATTTATTCAAAGCTAAATCAAGACACCACTTTGAGAGATAAGTTTGCGAATTTTGAAATTTTGTTAGTCCTTCGACCAGTCGAACTGACCCTTAGACTAGTCGAGTGAACAGTATTTTCACCTATAAATAGATCATGAATTTCAGAGTTTATTCATTCATTCAAAGCTAAATCAAGACACCACTTTGAGAGATAAGTTTGTGAATTTATTAAGCTATTCTATGCTCATTTTATATTCTCTTTAATTAGCTTTTGCAATTTGATTTTGAGATCTTTATTTCAATCTTACATTAAGAAGGGATTTGTGATTTCCCCTTTCTTGGGAACAAAATCAAATCAAGCTAACCCAGGTTGATTTAATTAAAAATCATTTAGAATTAGAACCTTTTTATATTTGAGACTGGACATTGAACATCTTCTACATTGGATCGGTTCTATAGGGCTTTTTCAAAGGAGAATTTTCAGATAAGTACATTTACATTTTGTATATCCTTTTTGGTTTTTGAGGTTGTGCCAGAAAAATATGTTTTTGGTTTTGTCTGAGGTGATCCAGAAAACCTCAGACTATGGGGTTTTTGTGATTGTGTAAGCCCAATCAAAGACACAATTGTGAAGGTTTTAAGGTGAACCTTGGAAAACCTTTTTTCATAGTGAACGCTAATATCCCAAGGGAGTGGATATTAAGAGAGTAGTTGTGTGGCTGTTTTCTAACAGTTGGTGTACACACAAGCAGACCACTATAATTCCTGGAGTTGTGGTGGATGATTGAATGTGCTTATGTGTGTGAATGTTGTAATTTTCTTTAAGCATTTGTGGTGAATGGTGTAATTTATTTTATGCACTTATGGGAATGTTATAATAACTTAGTTTATTTTATTTGCTATTTCCTTTACCTCTTTATTGGTTTGGGTTTTTGATACTTACAAACGTTCTAGCAAGGTTGTCCTACCATAAGCCTTTGGTTTTTGGTGTTAGGTTATCCTTAGAACTAAGTTTATATTAACCTCTTAATACTAGTACATTTGAGGTTGCTATTTACTTGTGCTTCTTTACTATTTGATTGTGCTATATTTCTTTCAATTTCGTATTTATTTTTTTAATTTGGCATAGTCCTATTCATCCCCCTCTAGGACATTTAGCTCGGCATTTTCAAGTGGTATTAAAGCCTAACAACTTTTTTTTTTTTTGGATTCATTTCCTAAGCTAATCAATCTGAGCTTATAAGATGTCAAATTTTGATAGCCTCTCAATCACTAGGCCTCCACCTTTTGATGACTCCAATTATGCCTATTGGAAAGCCAGAATGAGGATCTTTTTATGGTCCATAGATGAGAGCGTGTGGCAAGCTACAATGACTAGATGGACCCCTCCTACCACTGAAGTGACTGGCACTGATGGAACTAAAACTATGAAGGTTGCACCTTATTTTTCTTGTACCACACTTCAGAAAAATGAGAGTAGTGCCAATGCAAAGGCTTTAAATGCAATTGCTTGCGCATTGTCACCGGATGAATTCAAAAGAATTATATCCTATGATACTGCAAAGCAAGCCTGGGACATTCTAGAAATGACACACGAGGGTACAACTATTGTCAAGAAATCTAAACTTCAAATCTTCACCACTCAGTTTGAGGAGATGTATGGAAGAAAGTGAAACTTTCATGGACTTCTATACTAAGTTAAATGACATACTTAACTCTATGTGGGGTCTTGGTGATAACATCCCAGAAAGCAAAGTCTATGCAAAGATATTACGCTCATTGCCTAATAGGTTCAATTCAAAGGTCACTACCATTAAGGTACTTCGTGATGTGGATAATATGAGGGTTGAAGAGTTGGTTGGTTCTTTACAAACCTACGAGTTAAACTTTAAGGCTCCTAAAGGTAAGTCCATCACCCTTAAGTCTTCTAAAAATATTTCTCATGAAAATGTTAGTAATTCTGATTTTGAAAACTTTGAAGATGATATGGCATTATTAGCCAAGAAGTTTTATAAAATTTTCAAAAGTAAAAAGAGGGTAGATTTTAAAAAACCTTCTGAAAAGAAAAGGACTAGATCTAAAACTTGGAAATCTATTAAAGATAGCCAATGTTTCAACTGCCATGAATACAGGCATCTGACAAGCAATGTCCAAAGAGGGACAAATCTAAAAAGAAAGCCATGTTGGCTACATGGGATGAATTGTCTTGCTCTGAAGCCTCTTCTGAGTCAGATGATTCTGAACCTGAGTCTACTAATGAGGTCAAAGCCTTAATGACTCTAGCCAAATTCACTTTCTCAGACAATTGTGATTCAACTAGTGAAGAAAATCTGAGAAGTGATCTTGAAAATGATAAAGAATTACAAGATGCTGATGATGCTCTATACAGGGAAAGTTGCAAGATAGCTGTAAAACTAAAACTTCAAAAAGAAAAGTTTTTAAAGTTAAAAGAAAATTTTGATATTCTAGTCTTAGAAAAATCGCACCTTTCAGATTGTTTTATAAAAAACCAAGTGTGACTTAGAATTTAAAACTTCCCAAGTTAAAAATCTAAAATCTGAAAATGAAAAAGTAAAAGTAGAAGTCTCTTCTCTCTTGAGTATGAAGGATACTTAAAGGTATTGAAAAGGCCAAGCTATATGTCCTAGAGGGGGGGGGGGGGGTGAATAGGACTATTTCAAATTAAAAATACAATCAACGGAATAAAATTAATCAATAGCCTTACAATTATAAATCAATTCACAATGCTGAAATCAAATCACCTTAATAAATAAGTATTGAGAGATTGATACAAATTCAGTTCTAAGGACAACCTTACACCACAATAAACAAGGGCTTATGGTAGGACAACCTTATTTCTAGAACATCTTTTGAATCAAGAATTCAATTTTAATAGAAATAAATGAATAACAGAGAATTGAAATTAAGTACAGAAATATAGATCTAATTTATTACAACAATTCCCACACTTGCTTGAAATGTAAATTGTTACAACATTCACATCCACATGTACATTCCACACAATTGAATGGTAAAAGATATGAAAATTAAGCAAGCATTTAATCCACAAGATAAAGAGTTATAGTGGTTCGCCTGTGTGTACACTAACTGTTCTTTAACAGCCACACAGAATGCTACTCCACTCCTAATGTCCTCACAAAGGGGATATTAGCGTTCACTATCAAATAGGTTTTCACAGGTTCACCCAAAACCTTTACAATTGTGTCTTTTTAACTTGGGCTTACACAATTCAAAAACCCACACTTCTGAGTTTTCTGGCTCTCCTAAGATAACCACACAAATTGAGATTTTTTTGGCGAATCCCAAACAAAAACCAAAATGGAATGGAATTTACAGAATTGTAAAATACCTAGATTTCTCCTCTTGTAGCTGCCCGGAAGAACCAATTGGAGTAGACGTTCAAATATAGAAGTTTAATGTCCACTACTCACTTTAATATGGTTTTAAGTTCTAATTGATTTTAGATTTAAACCAGTCGGGCGTAGCTATATTTGATTTTGATTCCAAGAAGAAGGAATAAGTCAATTCCTCTTTTCAAATCAGATTGGAATACAGAAACAAAATCAAATTAAATAAGTTATCAAAAAGAGAAAGAAATTATGCACAAAATAGCTTAAAAATAAATGCAAACTTATCTCAGAGTGGAGCCTTGAATTCACTTAATTATTCAATGAAAAACTCTGAAATTCGTGTGCAATTTATAGCTGAAGAAATTTGTGTTCGACTGGTCCTAGGGTCACCACGAATGGTTTTGGAATAAATTGATTTTTGAATTTTTGAGCGCGATCGCATCAGACCGTTTTACGACCGGTCGTATGCAGTCCACGACTGGTCGAAAGCAGTCCACGACTGGTCGTGACCCCTCTACGACTGGTCGTGTAACAATTGATTTAATTGCTGGAGTTTGAGTCGAAGCCTTACTACTGGTCAAAGGTCGAGTCGAGACCATCTCACGACCAGTCGAGCAGACTCCAGGACTGGTCGTAGGCGAACCAAAAAATTCGATAAATTGCAACCATTTTAGGACTGGTCTTGGAACTTCTTAGACTGGTCGAGACAGTGCTAGGACTGGTCGAACAGGGTCTAGGACTGGTCTTCGAGTAGACCAAAATCATGTAATAATATTCATTTGGATTATGTATCCAAAGTGACCTACCATAAGGTCAATCTAATGGTCTATCAAACCTGGAACATGAAGTATGGACATTGAGCACTTCATTTGCTTAGACTTTGATCTTTACGAAGCTTGATTTCTTCTCGATGTAGCTTGACTACTTCAGAAGCTTCAATGTAACTTTAAGTTGTACTTGAGTCCCGCATTTAGATTTGAATCTTGAACTTCGACTTGCACTTGAACTTGAGTCTTGATCCTGAGTTCTCTCTTAATATTGTAGCTTGAACTATCATGAAGCTTGAAAATTCTTTGAGTTGGACTTCAAGTGTTGACGAGGTGTCTCGAACAAATTTATTAAGATATAAACACATGACATACGGAGAAGTTTTGACACACAAAATTTGACAATCAAAGAAGAATCAAATCATAGCACTTACAATCTCTTCCTTTGTCAAATTTGTGACAAAACACTTCTCATACTTCAATAAGACAAGCATCACATTATATAATAACGAATCATGCACCAGTTGTCATAAAATAAGCAACTGAGAGGCAACTCAACTCCCCCTAAGTTAATACACCTCAACTCCCTCTGAGTAGGTATACATCACCTCAACTCCCTCTGAGTAGGTATACATCATATCAGTATACATCATATCAATCATACCTCATAAATAGAATGCACACATTCTCCCCTTTTTGTCAAAATATGACAAAGGAAGAAACAAAGATAGGACATGAAAGACAGAAATAGAGATAGCAACTCAGAAAGATAGAATTGTAAGTGTTATGATCTCATACTCCTTTGGTTGTCAAATTTTGTGTGCCAAAAACATCTATCGGTGTTCTGTACTTGTATGATCATTTATTGGAATTCAAGACACCTCAAAAAAGCTACATGTTGAAGCCTTAAAAAAGCTACATGTTGAAGCCTCAAAATACTACATGATGAAGCCTCAAGAAGCTACAATGTTGAAGTTCAAATCTGAAGAAACAACGTATGAAGTAGTTCTATGTTGATCAAGATCTCAAGCCTGACAAGCCTGATATAATTCAATTTATCTACATTCGTTGAAAGGTTGAAGTTCAATGTCCATACGACATGCTTCAGGTTTGAATGACCTTAGGTTGACCCTTTAAGTAGGTCACTTTGGATACATTATTCAAATATTTAAAATACACAAGGTTGGTCTATTCTACGACCAGTCCTAGCTCTTGTTCGACCAGTCCTTACATTGGTTCGACTAATCCAAGAAATTCCACGACCAGTCCTAAGAAGTTGAAGATTTTTCGGAATTTTTGGTACGCCCACGACCAGTCCTGGAGGTCCTTCGACCGGTCGTAGGTGTGGCTTCGACTCGTCCACGACCAGTCGTGGAGCTACGACTTAAAGTCCAACGACGAAATCTCTGGTCCTACGACCAGTCGTAGATATCTACGACCAGTCGTAGGTGACCCACGACCAGTCGTAGGGTACTCACGACCAGTCGTAGAACGGCTTTCAAAGATCGCGCTTATTTTTTCAAAAATCTGTTAGAGCTACGACCAGTCGTAGGTTTCTAAGACCAGTCGTAGGAGCGATTTCTGCTTCTATAAATTGAACACGAAATTCAGAGTTTTCATAACTTCCACTCTCATTCAATTCAAGAATTTTCAAGTGATCACTCTGAGATAAGTTTGTGTTTATTTTAAGCTAGATTGTGCTTATTTAATATTCCTTTTTGCTAGCTTATTTAATTTGATTTTGTTTCTATATTCCAATCATATTTGAAAAGAGGAATTATCTTATTCCTTCTTCTTGGAATCAAAATCAAATTTAGCTACGCCCAACGAGTTAAATCTAAAATCAATTAGAACTTAGAACCTTATGAATGTGAGTATTGGAAATTGAACTTTGACATTCAAATCATCTACTCCGATTGGTTCTACCGGGCTGCTACGAAAAAGGAGAAATCCAGGTATTTTACAATTCTGTAAAATTCATTTGCTTTTGGTTTTGTTTGAGGTTGAGCCAGAAAAATCTCATTGTATTGGTTGTCTGAGGAAAACCAGAAAACTCAGAAAAGAGGGGTTTTTGGATTGTGTAAGCCCAAGTGAAAAAGACACAATTGTAAAGGTTTTTGGTGAACCTGTGAAAACCTATTTGTTAGTGAACGCTAATATCCCCTGTGTGAGGATATTAGGAGTGGAGTAGCTTTTTGTGTGGCTGTTGGAAAACAGTTGGTGTACACACAAGCGAACCACTATAACTCTTTAACTTGTGGTTTGAATGATTGCTTAATTTTCATATCTTTTATCATTTGATCTTGTGGAATGTACAAGGGGATGTGAATGTTGTAATTATTTACATTTCAAGCAAGTGTGGGGATTGTTGTAATAATTTAGATCTTACTTCTTCATTTAAATTCAATTCCTTGCTATTTCATTTACTTATATTAATATTGAGTTCTTGATCCAAAAGAGGTTCTAGAAATAAGGTTGTCCTACCATAAGCCCTTGTTGATTATGGTGTAAGGTTGTCCTTAGAACTGAATTTGAATCAATCTCTCGATATCTATTTATCAAGGTGATTTAAATTTAGCTTTGTGAATTGATTCAAGTTGTAAGGTTGTTGGTTTATTTTATTTCCGCTGAATTTTATTTTAATTTGGCATAGTCCTATTCACCCCCCCCTCTAGGACATATAGCTTGGCCTTTTCAAGTGGTATCAAAGCCTAATAGCTCATTTTATTGCCTTTTATTTGGATTTATTTCCTGAGCTAACGATCTAAGCTATATAAAAAGATGTCAAATTTTGATAGCCTTTCAGTTACTAGACCTCCTCCCTTTGATGGCTCCAACTATGCCTATTGGAAAGCCAGAATGAGGATCTTCCTCAAATCAATGGATGAAAGTGTGTGGCAAGCCACAGTAATTGAATGGAAACCTCCTATCACGGAAGTAACTGGTGTTGATGGTTCAAAATCTATGAAAATTACACCATATTACCAATGGACCACACTTCAGAAAAGTGAGAGTAGTGCTAATGCTAAAGCACTAAATGCAATCACTTGCGCACTATCACCGGATGAGTTCAAAAGAATCATATCCTGTGATACTGCAAAGCAAGCTTGGGATATTTTATAAATGACACACGAAGGTACATCAATTGTCAAGAAATCTAAAGTCCAACTCCTCACAACTAAATTTGAAGAAATTCATATGGAGGAAAATGAAATGTTTATGGACTTTTACACTAGATTGAATGACATTGTGAACTCAATGTGGGGTCTGGGCGATAAGATCCCTGAAAGTAAAGTATGTGCAAAAATACTACGCTCTCTTCCTGAACGGTTCAATTCAAAGGTAACCGCAATCCAGGAACTTCGTGATACGGATAATATGAAGGTAGAGGAATTAGTTGGTTCTTTACAAACCTATGAATTAAGTTTTAAAGCTCCTAAAGGTAAGTCTATTGCTTTGAAGTCATCTAAAAGTATTATTCAAGAAAATTCAGATTCAGAAAAGTCTGAAGATGATATGGCCCTTTTGGCGAAAAAGTTTTATAAGATTTTCAAAAGTAAGAAAAGAGTCGATTTTCAAAAGGGAAATGAAAAGAAACGTTCCAAACCTAAGTCTAAAACTTGGAAATCATTGAAAGATAGTCAATGCTACAACTGTCAAGAATATGGGCATTTAGCAAACAAATGTCCTAAAAAGGACAGATTCAAAAAGAAGGGTATGTTGGCTACTTGGGATGAATCGTCTGATTCTAAAGCCTCTTCTGAGTCAGAAAATTCAGAAACCGAGTCGGGCAATGAACTTAAGGCCCTTATGACTCTAGCCAAGTTTACTTTTTCCGATCACGATGATTCAACAAGTGAAGAAAATTTGGATAGTGATCATGAATATGATGAAGATCTTCAAGATGCTTACAATGCCTTATATAAGGAAAGTTGTAAAATTGCTGTCAAACTTAAACTTCAAAAAGAAAAGTTTTATAAACTTAAAGAATGTTTTGAAACTCTTATTTTAGAAAAATCTCAAATTTCAGATAGTTTTGAAAAGTCTAAGTGTGACCTAGAATTCAAAACCTCCCTAATTGAAAATTTGAAATCTGAAAATGAGAAACTTAAAAATGAAGTATCTTCTCTGTTGAGTTTGAAGGACACATGGAGATATGCCCAAGGCGATCCAAAATTAGAAAAATTGTTATCCGGATCAAGAAAATGTGGCGATCGATCCGGGTTGGGTTATGATAAAAACAAATCTCCAAAACAGAAGAATACTTCTTCCAATTTTGTGAAAGGAGAGACTTCTAACTCAAAAGGAAAAGATACTAGTCAAGTTTTTTCTAAAAATACAAAAACTTTTCATAAACCCAAAAGCAGCTATGTAAATTTCAAAAATCAGATTCGAAACCCACTAGCTGAAAAAATTATTGATTTACTGAAGGAGCTATTAAAATCTAATTCTGTAGGTCACTCCTACAACTATAAACATAAGAAGACCAATTATTCTCCTAAACCTAAAACTGTACTGAAATGGGTTCCTAAAGCTGTCTGTTTGGTTGCTCACACTGCTTTCAAAGCTACAAGCCATTCGAAATGGTACCTAGACAGTGGATGCTCCAGACATATGACAGGCGACAAAGCACTATTCACCGATCTTAAAGATATGACTGATGGGTCAGTCACATTTGGTGATGGTAGCAACTGCAAGATAATTGGCAAAGGTACGGTCCAACTCTATAACCTTTCCTTATTTAAAAATGTTTTATATGTTGAGGGTTTAAAACACAACCTGTTGAGCATATCTCAAATATGCGATAACAACCATAATGTTAAATTTTCTAATCAAGGTTGTGAAATAATAAATGAAAAGGGTTCTGTAATATTAACTGGTCGCAGAACTTCTGAGAACTGCTATATAGTAAGCGATAGTAGCTCATCTAAACAAACGTGTTACATGGTCCATACCGATGAGACAGAATTATGGCATAAACGCCTCGGACATGTACACTATCGAAATTTATACAGATTGAGCAAAGGTGAACTAATTAGAGGTCTACCTAAGATGCAAAAAGTAGACAAGATTTGTGGTGAATGCCAGTATGGTAAACAAACTAGGAGCTCTCACAAAAAGGTGAACTCCAATACCACCACAAGACCACTCGAGCTTCTCCACATGGACCTTATAGGACCAACAAGAACGGAAAGTCGAGGTGGCAAAAAATACATCTTAGTTATTGTAGATGATTATACAAGATTCACTTGGGTTTCATTCTTGAGAGACAAATCAGAAACCCTTGATGAAGTGAAAAAGATTATAAAACGGATTCAAACTGAAAAAAGTTCTCAAGTCAACAAGATCCGTAGTGATCATGGATCCGAATTCGAAAATAGCAGTTTTGAGAAATTCTGTAGCGATCAGGGAATATCGCATGAATTCTCTGCACCTAAAACTCCTCAACAAAATGGAATTGTCGAGAGAAAGAATAGAGTGCTTCAAGAAATGGGAAATGTTATGTTAAATAGCATGAAGCTCCCTAGGAATTTATGGGCTGAAGCAGTAAATACAGCCTGCTACATTATTAACCGTGTTTATATTTGTAAATCTAATAATAAAACGGCTTATGAAATGTGGTTTGAGAAAAAGCCTTCTGTCAAATATTTTCGAGTTTTTGGCAGTAAGTGTTATATTTTGCGTGATCGTGAAAATTTGGGAAAATTCGACACTAAAAGTGATGAAGGGATCTTTTTAGGGTATTCTTTAAACAGTCGTGCATATCGTGTTCTGAACAACAGGACCGGTGTGATTCAAGAGTCAATAAATGTTGTGATTGACGATTTTTTGAATACACCTGTTCCTAGTTCTGATAATGATGAAGTGCTTATACTTGAAAATCAAGAAACTTCACCAAGTGAACCTAATTCTGAATTTAGGACTATTAAAGATCATCCAACTTCTCAAATACTTGGAAACCCTCTCACTGGTGTGCGCACTCGTAGACAATTAGAGGACATATGTAATTACGTATGCTTTACATCCCAGATTGAACCGGTTAACGTAAAAGAAGCACTTTCAGATGAAAACTGGATTCTTGCGATGCAAGAAGAGCTTAATCAGTTTGTCAGAAATGATGTTTGGTATCTTGTTCCTAGACCTAAAGATAAACATATTATTGGAACAAAATGGATTTTCAAAAACAAATCTGATGAACTTGGAAATATTATTCGAAATAAAGCAAGACTAGTTGTACAGGGATATACACAAATTGAAGGTATTGACTATAATGAGACATTTGCCCCTGTAGCTCGTCTTGAATCAATCAGACTTTTTATCTCCATTGCATGTTTTAGAAAGATGAAAATTTATCAAATGGATGTAAAGAGTGCCTTTCTGAATGGTGATTTACATGAAGAGGTATATGTTGAACAACCAACAGGGTTTGAAGATCCTAAATTTACTGATCATGTGTATCGTCTTAAGAAGGCTCTCTATGTTCTGAAACAAGCTCCCAGAGCATGGTACGAAAAACTGACTAAGTTTTTACTAAGTCATAATTTTCAAATGGGATGTGTTTATAAGACACTCTTTGTTAAGAAGTATAACGATGATATTTTAATGGTTCAAATATATGTTGACGATATTATTTATGGATCAACCTGTACTAATATGACTGTTGAGTTTGCAGATTTGATGAAGTCTAAATTCGAAATGAGCATGGTTGGTGAATTAAACTATTTTCTAGGGTTGCAAGTAAAACAACAACCTAATAGAATTTTTATCTCTCAAACCAAATATGCTCAGGGCTTAATCAAGAAATTTGGATTTGAGAAAGGTAAAAACTTTGATACTCCTTTGAGTACAACTTTGAGACTCTCAAAAGACTCTGCAGGTAATGATGTGGATCCTAAATTGTATCGTAGTTTGATTGGTAGTTTACTTTATCTGACTGCTAGTAGACCAGATATAGCCTTGAGTGTTGGTATTTGTGCTCGTTATCAATCAAATCCTAAAGAATCTCACTTAACTGCGGTTAAGCGGATTATGCGATATGTCGCAAGTTCTACTAAACTTGGTCTCTGGTATCCACATGAAACTAATGTTCAATTAGCCGGGTATGCAGATGCTGACTGGGCTGGAAACATTGATGATAGGAAATCAACCAGTGGTGGTTGTTTCTACATTGGAAATTGTCTTGTTTCTTGGTTTAGTAAGAAGCAAAGTTCTATATCGCTATCAACAGCTGAGGCTGAATACATTGCTGCTGGAAATGCATGTACTCAACTTGTTTGGATGAAACGAATGTTGAGCGATTATGGAATTAATCTGGATTCTATGATTTTATTTTGCGATAATTCCAACGCAATAAATATCTCTAAAAATCCAGTTCAGCATTCACGTACTAAGCATATTGATATTAGATTTCATTACATTCGTGAATTAGTGGAAGAAAAGGTAATTTGTTTGGATTACATTCCAACCGAGACTCAACTTGCTGACATTTTCACTAAACCGCTCGACAAAAGCAGGTTTAATAAATTAAAGTTTGATCTCGGTATGAGCAATTTAAATTGAATTTGCATGATTTAGTGTATCATAATGTACATAAATTTGATGATTTAATTTGAAATTTATTTAAAAAAAAAAATTTTTTTAGTCGTACTCGACCAGTCGTGAGTGTACACGACCGGTCGTACTACGACCGGTCGAACACGTACACGACCGGTCGTGAAACTCGGGTTTTCACTTTAATTTGGGGATTTTGACTCATCTTCCTCATTTCTCTTTTCCCACCAACGGCTCTAGCTACGACCTGTCGAACCCACCTTCCTAGTTCTTCAAGGTTAGTGGTTCCTTTGCATTTTTACTATAGATTCTTGATATTAGTGTCTCAAATCACTCTCTTGTTGAATCTATTGGGTCGTTCATTGCAAGATTGGGGTTTTATCTTGAAAAATCTGATCTATTAAAACCTCATTTTTTCTATCTTGCATCTTGTGGTTTCATTGAAATCCTCCATTAAAAATGGATGCTAGAGGTAAAAAGAAAACTACTAGAGGTCCATCTTCTTCTAGATCAACTTCTATTGTACAACGTCATCTTCGGTCTCCCGAAAATGATCCTCCGAATGTTCGGGATTTACGTATGCGAAATATTATTGTTGAGCGTCCTGTGAATGTAAATCACATTGCTTCATATGGTATTCCTACTCTGTTGGAATCTGTAGGATGGGATAACATCTTGCATTGGGGTGGACCTGCATACCAGTCCATTGCCCAATCCATGTTTACATGTATCTGTGATTTTTCTATTGATAATTTAATTTTTAAAGTTGATACTCAAGAAGGTTTGTTTGTAGTGGATCGGCATTTGATTGCTGATATTATGGAAATACCTGTCAATGATGAGAGCATTCCAATTGGTATTTTACATGACAGTCTCTCTGAATCTGAACGTAGAATGCTTACTAGAGATCTATGTAACTTGGATGTTCATTGGACTCATAAAGGTCATGCACTTCCCTCAAGATTTTTGTTACCCAGACACAGAGTACTACATAGGATTTTCATCTCTAATCTTTATCCTCGTGCTGGTAATAAAACCGAACTCACTGCTTTTATGGTTCGTGTTTTGCATTCTGTCATCTCTGGTGCAAAAATATGTTTACCTTCCTTAATTTGTCATTCCATTATTCTGTCTCGTCAACATCCTGGACATAGTGATATACCCTTTGGTTATTTGTTGACTATGCTAGCAAATCATATGCTCATTGCTATGCCTACTAGAGAAAAACCCATCCATCATCTCCCCTTCAATAATTCCAATCTTAACAAGATGACTTTAGAATTTACTGATGGTCAAGTGGATGCTGGTGGCGTTGGTGCTGAAGCAAGAGATGCTGGTCAAGCTAGTGATCCTACTGAAGACGTGAATATGGATGATTTGTTTGAAGAACTTGAGTCAGACTCGGCTGATGATCCTGATTTTCAGCCCTCTGATTTTGATGAGAGATTGAATTCCCTTCAAGAGCAAGTGGCTCAAATTCGTGTTACCCAAGATACGCAATTCTCTTATCTACGTAAATATATGAGGCGTATTGCTAAGGGTTTACACAAAATTGATCCTTCTAATCCTGCTCCATCCTCTGGTTCTGACTGAATGTTTTACTAAGTCTGTAATATTTGTTTTTAACTTTTCATACTCACTGACTTTTTGAATTATGCACTAAAGTTTTCTTGAATCTATACTTTAACTGCTATATTCATTTTGATTGCTGCCCTTGTTCCTTTGTCATTTTGTGACAAAAAGGGGGAGAAGTTTTGGGAGTTCCTATTATCTATTACTCAGGGGGAGTTAAACAACTTCTCAGGGGTACCTATTACTCTATGGTAGGGGGAGTTAAACAACTTCTCAGGGGTACCTATTACTCTGGGGTAGTTATGTGAGAATGAAATATTTGACTTGCTTCTCTATATGAACTTGTGGTGTGTATGCTTCTCTATTGTTCAACTTATTGTGAATATGTTGTGAGTAATATGTTGTGAGTACTTCATTTTAATTTGAAGTATTATTATTATTTGGATGTTTTGTCACAAATTTGACAAAGGGGGAGATTGTAAGTGTTGTGATCTCATACTCCTTTGGTTGTCAAATTTTGTGTGCCAAAAACATCTATCGGTGTTCTGTACTTGTATGATCATTTATTGGAATTCAAGACACCTCAAAAAAGCTACATGTTGAAGCCTCAAAATACTACATGATGAAGCCTCAAGAAGCTACAATGTTGAAGTTCAAATCTGAAGAAACAACGTATAAAGTAGTTCTATGTTGATCAAGATCTCAAGCCTGACAAGCCTGATATAATTCAATTTATCTACATTCGTTGAAAGGTTGAAGTTCAATGTCCATACGACATGCTTCAGGTTTGAATGACCTTAGGTTGACCCTTTAAGTAGGTCACTTTGGATACATTATTCAAATATTTAAAATACACAAGGTTGGTCTATTCTACGACCAGTCCTAGCTCTTGTTCGACCAGTCCTTACATTGGTTCGACTAGTCCAAGAAATTCCACGACCAGTCCTAAGAAGTTGAAGATTTTTCGGAATTTTTGGTACGCCCACGACCAGTCCTGGAGGTCCTTCGACCGGTCGTAGGTGTGGCTTCGACTCGTCCACGACCAGTCGTGGAGCTACGACTTAAAGTCCAGCGACGAAATCTCTGGTCCTACGACCAGTCGTAGATATCTACGACCAGTCGTAGGTGACCCACGACCAGTCGTAGGGTACTCACGACCAGTCGTAGAACGGCTTTCAAAGATCGCGCTTATTTTTTCAAAAATCTGTTAGAGCTACGACCAGTCGTAGGTTTCTAAGACCAGTCGTAGGAGCGATTTCTGCTTCTATAAATTGAACACGAAATTCAGAGTTTTCATAACTTCCACTCTCATTCAATTCAAGAATTTTCAAGTGATCACTCTGAGATAAGTTTGTGTTTATTTTAAGCTAGATTGTGCTTATTTAATATTCCTTTTTGCTAGCTTATTTAATTTGATTTTGTTTCTATATTCCAATCATATTTGAAAAGAGGAATTATCTTATTCCTTCTTCTTGGAATCAAAATCAAATTTAGCTACGCCCAACGAGTTAAATCTAAAATCAATTAGAACTTAGAACCTTATGAATGTGAGTATTGGAAATTGAACTTTGACATTCAAATCATCTACTCCGATTGGTTCTACCGGGCTGCTACGAAAAAGGAGAAATCCAGGTATTTTACAATTCTGTAAAATTCATTTGCTTTTGGTTTTGTTTGAGGTTGAGCCAGAAAAATCTCATTGTATTGGTTGTCTGAGGAAAACCAGAAAACTCAGAAAAGAGGGGTTTTTGGATTGTGTAAGCCCAAGTGAAAAAGACACAATTGTAAAGGTTTTTGGTGAACCTGTGAAAACCTATTTGTTAGTGAACGCTAATATCCCCTGTGTGAGGATATTAGGAGTGGAGTAGCTTTTTGTGTGGCTGTTGGAAAACAGTTGGTGTACACACAAGCGAACCACTATAACTCTTTGACTTGTGGTTTGAATGATTGCTTAATTTTCATATCTTTTATCATTTGATCTTGTGGAATGTACAAGGGGATGTGAATGTTGTAATTATTTACATTTCAAGCAAGTGTGGGGATTGTTGTAATAATTTAGATCTTACTTCTTCATTTAAATTCAATTCCTTGCTATTTCATTTACTTATATTAATATTGAGTTCTTGATCCAAAAGAGGTTCTAGAAATAAGGTTGTCCTACCATAAGCCCTTGTTGATTATGGTGTAAGGTTGTCCTTAGAACTGAATTTGAATCAATCTCTCGATATCTATTTATCAAGGTGATTTAAATTTAGCTTTGTGAATTGATTCAAGTTGTAAGGTTGTTGGTTTATTTTATTTCCGCTGAATTTTATTTTAATTTGGCATAGTCCTATTCACCCCCCCTCTAGGACATATAGCTTGGCCTTTTCAAGAATGATAAAAAATACAGAGTGAAGAACAAAACAAGAGAAGTATGCAAGGTGAGTCAGAGTACATATTAAAGGAATTAACAAGTGATGTTTTAAGACAGTAATCCACACAACCAAGGAACAAAACTTAGTAAACTTGTTACAGATCAAAGATTAAACATTCTCAATCGGAACCAGAAGATGGAGCAGGAATGTTAGGATCACTTTGGTGAAGGCTCTTCTGCAAGCGCATAAAATATTTGCGCATATTTTTAAATTGTTGATTGTGGCCAATATTCATCTGTTCTACTTTTTCCTCTAATGCACTAAGACGTGCATTGAAATCAGATGGTTCAAAGTCTGGATCATTTCCAGAATCAGAATCAATTTCATTAAAAATATCATCCATGTCAATATCATCGGCTGACAACTCATCACCTTCGACACCCATCTCAGCTTCAGCAGCAGCAACACCCGCATCAACATCAACTTGACCAGGAGCTAATTCCAACTTCATCTTATGCAGGTTGGAATTGTTAAATATGAGGTGTTGGATAGGAGCCTCACCGACGGGCATAACGACTAACATGTGAGTGGCTAATACATTTAACAGATATCCAAATGGAATATCACCATGACCAGGATGACTATGAATTTGTATGATAGAGGAACAAATCAAGGAGGGCAAACAGATGTTAGCACCAGTAATGATCGAGTACAAAATACGAACCATAGACAGAGTCAACTTAGTCTTGTTTCCAGAGCGGGGATATAGATTAGAAGTGAAGATACGATGCAAAACTCTGTATTTGGGTAACAAGTATCTGGTTTTAATGGCATTTCCATTTGCAGTCCATGGTGCATTCATGTTACACAATGCTCTAGTAAAAATACGTTTTTCTGATTCTGAGACTCTCTCAGCAAGTGCACTAGGATGAACACCATCACATTTACTTGAATATCCATAAGGCCGGAAATTAAGTGTCGATCAACATGAAACGACCCTTCTCTAGTATCAATAGTAAAAGTTAGTTGCTCAGCAGAGAGGTCAGATATGCATGCAACCATGGCCTGTGCTATGGACTGATATGCCGGTCCACCCCAGCGTAAAATATTTTTCCATCCTACAGATTGAAGGAGAGGAAGGAGACCGTATGGAGCAATATGATTTAAACTAACAGCTTTCTCAACAATAATATTGCGCATACGCAGGTCATGTACATGTGGAGGATCATCTTCAGGATCCCTAAGATGACGTCTAGTGATTGCATTTGAACGAGAAGAAGATGCACCTCTATGAATTTTCTTTTTACCTCTAGATTCCATATTCTTGAAGAAATGAAAGAAAGTTCAAGAAAATAGAGATGGGTTTCTCTGGATTCAATAAAAAGGAAGAAGAACCCAAAAAGTTGAAGATTTATAAGAAATAGATAACAATGATCAAGAAAATTAAGAGTTAAGATTAAGATTCTCCAAGAAAACAAGAAAAATTACTCTAACCTGGAGGAATTGAACACAAGGGTTCAACTAGTCGAAGCTCGGTTCGTTGGTGAGGAGGGTTAGAATGAAGAAGAAACAAGTTTTCCCCAAATTAAAAAGATCATCGCGCGCACGACAGGTCTTGGGACATACTCGACCGGTCATATCAAAACTGGTCGAGCACGTTCTCGACCGGTCTTAGACCAAAAAAAAGAAGCATTTTTCACAAAATTTTGAAATTTAAATTAATAACATATTAACATGATATACAATATGATACAAAAATGCATGATCAATCATTTAAATTTTCACATACCAAGATCAAATTTCAATTTGTTCAACCTGCTTTTGTCGAGCGGTTTAGTGAAAATGTCAGCAAGCTGAGTCTCGGTAGGAATATATTCTAAAGATATTATTTTTTCTTCCACTAATGCATGAATATAATGAAATCGAATGTCAATGTGCTTAGTACGTGAATGATGGATTGGGTTTTTTGAAATGTTTATCGTACTGGAATTATCACAATATAAAACCATAGTCTTGTGTGATTCCATAATCACTCAGCATACGTTTCATCCAAACCAATTGAGTACATGCATTTCCTACTGCAATATATTCGGCCTCAACAGTTGATAGTGATATGGAACTTTGTTTCTTACTAAACCAAGAAACCAGACAGTTTCCAATGTAAAAACAACCACCGCTGGTTGATTTTCTATCATCTATATTTCCTGCCCAACCAGCATCCGAATACCCAGCCAATTGAACACTAGAATCATAGGGATACCAAAGACCCAGATTAACTGAACTTACGACATATTGAATAATTCGTTTAACAGCAGTTAAGTGAGATTCTTCAGGATTAGACTGATATCTAGCACAAATTCCAACACTTAAAGCAATATCAGGTCTACTTGCAGTTAGGTAAAGTAGGCTACCTATCATACTACGATACAATTTAGGATCTACATCTTTACCTGTAGAGTCTTTTGAGAGTCTTAGAGTTGTACTCATAGGAGTATCAAAGTCCTTACCATTTTCAAATCTGAATCTCTTAATTAAGTTTAATGCATACTTAGTTTGTGAAATAAAAATTCCATCAGATTGTTGTTTTACTTGCAACCCTAGGAAATAATTTAATTCACCAACCATGCTCATTTCGAATTCAGATTTCATTAGATCTGCAAACTCAACAGTCATGTTAGTACAAGTTAATCCATAAATTATATCATCAACATAGATTTGAACCATTAAGATATCATCATTTTGTTTCTTAACAAAGATCGTCTTATCGACACTATCCATCTGAAACTTGTGACTTAGTAAGAACTTAGTCAATTTTTCATACCATGCTCTAGGAGCTTGTTTCAGACCATAGAGAGCCTTTTTAAGGCGGTATACATGATTGACAAGCTTAGGGTCTTCAAACCCAGTCGGTTGTTCAACATATATCTCTTCATGTAAGTCGCCATTCAAGAAGGCGCTCTTTACATCCATTTGAAAAATTCTAAACTTTCTAAAACATGCAATAGATATGAAAAGTCTGTTCGATTCAAGGCGAGCAACTGGGGCAAAAGTTTCATCATAATCAATCCCTTCAATTTGCGTGTACCCTTGCACAACCAGTCTTGCCTTGCTTCGAATGATATTTTCCAATTCATCAGACTTGTTTTTGAAAATCCATTTTGTTCCAATAATATGTTTATCTTTAGGTCTAGGAACAAGGTACCAGACATCATTTCTGACAAATTGATTAAGTTCTTCCTGCATAGCAACTGTCCAGTTTTCATCAGAAAGTGCTTCTTTCACGTTAACCGGTTCTATCTGGGATGTAAAGCATACGTAGTTACATATGTCCTCTAATTGTCTACAAGTGCGCACACCAGTGAGAGGGTTTCCAAGTATTTGATCAGTTGGATGATCTTTAACAGTTCTTAATTCAGAATTAGTTTTACTTGATGAAGTATCTGATTTTTCATATATAAGAGCTTCATCATTATCTGAACTGGGGGCAGGTGTATTCAAGTGATCATCAATTACTACATTTATTGACTCTTGAATCACACTGGTCCTGTTGTTCAGAACACGATATGCACGACTGTTTAAAGAGTATCCTAAAAAGATCCCTTAATCACTTTTAGTGTCGAACTTTTCCAGATTTTCACGGTCACGTAAAATATAGCACTTGCTGCCAAAAATTCAAAAATATTTGACAGTAGGCTTTTTCTCAAACCACATTTCATAAGCCATTTTATTATTAGATTTGCAGATATAAACACGATTGATAATGTAGCAGGCGGTATTCACTGCTTCAGCCCGTAAATTTCTAGGGAGCTTCATGCTGTTTAACATAACATTTCCCATTTCTTGAAGCACTCTATTTTTTCTTTCCACAATTCCATTTTGTTGTGGAGTTTTGGGCGCAGAGAATTCATGTGATATTCCCTGATCTCTACAGAGTTTCTCAAAACCGCTATTTTCAAACTCGGATCCATGATCACTACAGATCTTACTAACTTGAGAACATTTTTCAGTTTGGATCCGTTTTATAATCTTTTTCACTTCATCAAGGGTTTCTGATTTGTCCCTCAAGAATGAAACCCAAGTGTATCTTGTATAATCATCTACGATAACCAAGATATATTTTTCGCCACCTCGACTTTCCGTTCTGGTTGGTCCTATAAGATCCATATGGAGAAGCTCGAGTGGTCTAGATGTGGTATTGGAGTTCACCTTTTTGTGAGAGCTCCTCGTTTGTTTACCATACTGGCATTCACCAAATATTTTGTCTACTTTTTTCACTTTAGGTAGACCTCTAATTAGTTCTCCTTTGCTCAATCTATATAAATTTCAGTAGTGTACATGTCCAAGGCGTTTATGCCATAATTCTGTCTCATTAGTATGGACCATGTAACACGTTTGATTAAATGAGCTTCCATTGCATACTATATAGCAGTTTTCAGAAGTTCTGCGACCAGTTAATGTTACAGAACCCTTTTTATCTATAATCTCACAACCTTGATTAGAAAATTTAACACTATGGTTGTTGTCACATATTTGAGATATGCTTAACAGGTTGTGTTTTAATCCCTCAACATATAAAACATTCTTAAATAAGGGAAGATTAAAAAGTTGAACCGTACCTTGGCCAATAATCTTGCAGTTGCTACCATCACCAAATGTGACTGATCCATCAGTCATATCTTTTACATCGGTGAATAAAGCCTTGTCACTTGTCATGTGCCTGAAACATCCACTGTCTAGGTACCATTTTGAATGGCTTGTTGCTTTGAATGCAGTGTGGGTAACCAAGCAGCAACTCTAGGAACCCATTTCAAAACTGTTTTGGGTTTAGGAACATGGTTGGTCCTCTTTTGTCTGATGTTGTAAGAATAACCTACTGAGTTAGATTTTAAGAGCTCCTTAAGTAAATCAATTATTTTTTCAGTAAGAGGATTTCTATTCAGATTTTTAAAATTTATATGGCTGCTTTTAGGTTTATGAAAAGTTTTTGTATTTTTAGAAAAAACTTGACTAGTACCTTTTCCTTTTGAGTTAGAAGTTTTTCCTTTCACAAAGTTGGGAAAAGTATACTTCTGTTTAGGAGATGTATTTTTCTCATAGCCCAACCCAGATCTATCGCCACATTTTCTTGATCCGGATAATAATTTTTCTAACTTTGGATCACCCTGGGCATATCTCCATGCATCCTTCAAACTTAGAAAAGAAGATACTTCATTTTTAAGTTTCTCATTTTCAGATTTTAAATCATCAATCAAGGAGGTTTTGAATTCCAAATCACATTTTAAATTTTCAAAACAATCTGAAATATACGATTTTTCTAAAACAAGAGTTTCAAAACATTCTTTGAGTTTAGAAAACTTTTCTTTTTGAAGCTTAAGTTTGACAACAATTTTACAACTTTCCTTATATAAGGCATTATAAGCATCTTGAAGATCTTCTTCATTTTCATAATCACTATTCAAATTTTCTTCACCAGTTGAATCATCGTGATCTGAAAAAGTAAACTTGGCTAGAGTCATAAGGGCTTTAACTTCACTACCCGACTCGGTTTCAGAATTTTCTGATTCAGAAGATGTTTCAGAATCAGACGATTCATCCCAAGTAGCCAACATACCCTTCCTTCTGGCTCTGTCCTTTTTAGGACATTTGTTTGCTAAATGCCCATACTCTTGGTAGTTGTAACACTGACTGTCTTTCAAAGACTTCCAAGTTTTAGACTTAGGTTTAGATCGTTTGTTTTCATTCCCTTTTGAAAGTCGACCCTTTTCTTGCTTTTGAAAATTTTGTAAAACTTTTTCGCCAAATGTAACATCCCGAAAAATCAAGGGTCGAGAAGTAACTCAACTCTCGAGTTTCCAGAACATCACTTATGCAACATAGATAATGATGATTAAATGTTGTCTGCATTAATGTAGTAAACATGAGTGAGATTAAGCCAAAATAGCATATCATACTCTAGAGACAGTTAAATTACAAGCGAAAGACTGTGATAGATATATAAAATATATAAAAATTGTGGTGAGTCTCCAGAGTGTGATAACATTACCAGGTTAAATAATTACAAGTATAGTCCCAAAATATACCAAATGTGTAAGAGTAATGGCTTCTATCCCAAGTACCATTGCCCCGTCAATACAATACCAGGTCTTCATAAACCTGACAGAGAACAACATGTAGGAGAACTCCTCTTCCACATCACAATTGTCCGGCTTTGCTTCATAAGCATCGCCATCGCCTGAAACTCAACAAATCTGGTTGGTGTGTACAACACCGTCCCGTAACGTGGGAGTGAGTAGCTAACTCAGTGGAACAATAAGGCATAAGTTATCATGTTATCAATTCAGTCAAGCAGTAATGATAAAGCAGTAAAATCAAACATTCCTAACTACTCTTATTAATGCAAGTATGAATGTAGTCATGATGGATGCCCTCACTGACATACTCCCTCATGCGACACCCTCTTTGTTCGCGGCATGCTTTCATCCCTCAGTGATCCACATCTTCCAGGCACATGCAATGCATGATGAGTATGATTACCGAGTAATTATTAGTCCATTTCAAACAGCAGTATTGGGAAATTAAGGTACCTTCCTTATATCATTCCCAAACATGATCTATTCTAGGGTCGTCAGTCCTAGACAATCTCATACGATGGTGTATTTCTAGGTCGCTGCAAGGGCTGCCATGGCTGTTACACAGAATCATTGTACCACTCCCCCATCACCCTTTTAACGGTTCATCACTATACAGATACAGGCCTAGTTCATACTGTATACACTGCGGCAAAACTCGTCGCCTCACCGCAATTCAGAGTATGCTCGAGGTCACTACAAAGGGCTGCCAGGGCTGTTACATGGAATCGTTGCACCACTCCCCCATCACCTTATCAATGTATGCCGACAGCACGAATATAGTGTCCCATACCACCATAATCGGCTCACGAGTCTGGTTGCTCACTGGTCACTACGGGGAGGCACGTGGCCCCAACGTAGGTCGACAGCTCGACCACGGTGTCCCATACCACCATGCCCGGCTCATGAGTCTTAGCGGATCGAGGTACCATGGTTAAAAGGGATTTCACTGGTAAGTTTGGTACCTTAGGTTCAAGCAGTAGCGTCCAAACATGGTGATCATACATAAGACAGATCGGGTTGCTTAACGGGCTCGGCTAGCTCGAGCGCACAACAAGTTGAACGACATGAAGTGCATAAGCACTTCGAGTGGCCAACCACTTTCGCCAACCAAAGTACGACTCGGGTTCGTCGAACACATCTCACGTGGCAAATGAATCTCAGCCACGCATTCATTTTTGTTACCGATTGTCTGGACTATAAACATAGCCCCAAACACAATCAATTGCAGATAGATAAAACAGTAATGGATCAAGATTCAAATCATACAATCAAGTCTGGTATTATCCATTTAGGGATGCCAGGGCTGTTGCACGGAATCGTTACACCACTCCCCCATCACCCATAACGGATCATACAATGTAAATATGAATTTAAACATATGCATTACATAGATAAAATCATAGAAGCAGTTGAGCATGTTATGAAGCACAACACAAGCATGAGTTTGTACATATTCAATTCCTAATCACACAACTATCCAAGGAAATCATACACATAGTTAAAAGAGTTGAGAATCATATCTCAACACCCTTGTACATTACAATTTACTAACTACTACTCATCCAAACTTTTTAACAACCACTTAGACTACATACACCAACATACATGACATATGTTGATCACATAGGTATAAGGCCAAATCCTTTCACTAGGGAGTTACCCCAATCATAACACGCATACACCCACGACGGATAGTCATGGCAAGCAGGAATCTAAGTTCCATATTCATTCAGTCATTTCCACAAACACTTGGGCCACACATTTTAGCATATATAGTGTATATTGGCCGTGGCATGATTTAGGGCAAATCCTTTCGTCAAGCAAGTATTTTATCCATATATAGTATATTCATACAGCAAATAATCATGGCAACCACATCTCCAAAATTTATACGTATACTGTACTTTCTAGAATACACAATTTCAACATACATAGTGTATATAAGCAAAACATGTATTAGGGCGAGTCCTTTCGCCAAACAAGTAATTTATCCATATATAATATATTCATACAACAAATAATCATGTCAAACACATTTCCAAAATTTATACGTATACCGTACTTTCTACAAATACCTAGAGTATGTAGAATTCCATATTCTACGTCTTTAATCGAAACAGAAATCAGAAAGCACTTTGTACATGTGCAATTGCATGCAGATCATGAATTTATCATTATCTAACATTGAAAGCGTTGAAAACCGTAACCTATACACCTAAAGTCCTCACCTTTTATCGTAGAATCATAACGGAGTCGGTAGATTCGCTAGGCTTTCGTATACGGCAGTTTGACAACCTATAGAACGAAATAGGTTAGCTATTTCATAACCTACAACTATCAAAACCCCAAAACAGACTAAGGTTAGGGTTTCTTACCTAGAAACGACACCGGAATCGTCGGGAAAGCGATTAGAACGGACTGGTTGTGCTTGCATAATGGCAGGGAGGCATGACAGGGAGATCCTCCCACAACTCCCACACTTCCTCTCTCTTTTCTCTCTCTTTTCTCTCTCTCAAATCTCAAATTCGTATGGCTGTGAGAGAGAGGGTTCAAAGGCCCTTATATAGCCTAAAAAGTCTCCAAATTAGACTTCAAGTCAAGGTATACTTACGTTATAACCAAAGCGCTCCCGTTTCAGCTCAACGGAGGACTTCTGGCGGGCCTCCTTGAGCTAAAGGTCGGACTTAAGCTCATAAACTATGGATCTAGGTTCTATTAAGTTTTCGTTCCAGTAGGGTTCTCAGATCACGCGTGGCGGACTAGTTTCAGTTCAACGGTCAGCGGATCTCGATCGGAGATTCCGAGTACATGTAAATGTGTATGAAGTTTCTCCTGATCCGAGGGTGTAATTTGGTCTGATTCTAATGGTCTGGTTGCTTAAAACTGATCCGCAAGCGAGAGGTGCCAGATTACTATTCAAGATATTTTATTTTGAATTAATTTCATATTTCTCACACTCTTCACTCCGAGCTCAAGCGAATAACGCTGGGACACTGGCTGGATTTGATTTCCGAGATGGTTGTCAAGCCCAGCGAGGCGGTCCTAATCCTTAACCTCTTATTATTCGGACTCCCGATGTGTGGTCCAGATCTGATACGGAGTTTCAAGACGCTCCCGAGAGCAGCCGGGTAATGAGATTGATCCTAGATTTTAGGGTAACCTAGCATCAATGATTCTACAAGTTTTGGGTCTTGCAGATCGTATTTAAAGTGATTGGTGCTAATTTCACAGACACTCTAGTTTAACACTAGCTAAATTTCGGTCTGAGGTGGTACTTAGACCTTTGTAGCAATGTTTAGTTTAAGTATTGTTCTTCATCACCTAAACTTTAAGATAGTGTCTAATGTGAAAGTACTTAGAAGGATTTAAGGAACGAGGTAATGAAAGGTGAGATTTGTGAAGAAAATGGTTTGAAAAGGGACTTAAGACCCTTGAGTTGAGTGTTTGAGAAGTTAAACAGGAGTTAGGATTGTGCCATCGCCTAAGGACGTCTAATTCCAAGTTGGAAAAAATCCGGGCTGTTACACCAGAAGAGCCATATCATCTTCAGAATTTTCTAAATCTGAGTTTTCTTGAGAAATACCTTTAGAAGATTTCAAAGCTATAGATTTACCTTTAGGAGCTTTAAAATTTAATTCATAGGTTTGTAAAGAACCAACTAGTTTTTCTACCCTCATATTATCCGTATCACGAAGTTCCTGCATCGCGGTTACTTTAGAATTGAACCGTTCAGGAAGTGAGCGTAGTATCTTTGCACACACTTTACTTTCTGAAATTTTATCGCCAAGACCCCACATAGAGTTTACAATGTCATTTAGTCTAGTGTAAAAGTCCATAAACATTTCATTTTCCTTCATATGAATATCTTCAAATTTGGTTGTGAGGAGTTGGACTATAGACTTTTTGGCAATTGATGTACCCTCGTGTGTCATTTTTAGTATATCCCAGGCTTGTTTTTCAGTATCACAGGATATAATTCTTTTGAACTCATCCGGTGATAGTGCGCAAGTGATTACATTTAGTGCTTTAGCATTGACACTATACTCACTTTTCTGAAGGGTGGTCCATAAATAATAAGCAGGTACAGGCATAGTTTTTGAACCGTCAATTTAGTTACTTCAATGGTAGGAGAGTTCCATTCGGTCACTGTGGCTCGCCACACACTCTCATCCATTGATTTGAGGAAGATCCTCATTCTGGCTTTCCAATAGGCATAGTTGGAGCCATCAAAGGGTAGAGGCCTAGTGACTGATAGGCTATCAAAATTTGACATCTTATTAATATAGCTTAGATCATTAGCTCAGGAAATAAATCCAAAAAAAAATAAGAACGAGCTATTAAGCTTTGATACCACTTGAAAAGGCCAAGCTATATGTCCTAGAGGGGGGGGGGGGGGGTGAATAGGACTATGCCAAATTAAAAATGCAATCAACGGAATAAAATTAATCAATAACCTTACAATTATAAATCAATTCACAATGCTGAAATCAAATCACCTTAATAAATAAGTATTGAGAGATTGATACAAATTCAGTTCTAAGGACAACCTTACACCATAATAAACAAGGGCTTATGGTAGGACAACCTTATTTCTAGAACATCTTTTGAATCAAGAACTCAATTTTAATAGAAATAAATGAATAACAGAGAATTGAAATTAAGTACAGAAATATAGATCTAATTTATTACAACAATCCCCACACTTGCTTGAAATGTAAATTGTTACAACATTCACATCCACATGTACATTCCACACAATTGAATGGTAAAAGATATGAAAATTAAGCAAGCATTCAATCCACATGACAAAGAGTTATAGTGGTTCGCCTGTGTGTACACTAACTGTTCTTCAACAGCCACACAGAATGCTACTCCACTCCTAATGTCCTCACACAGGGGATATTAGCGATCACTATCAAATAGGTTTTCACATGTTCACCCAAAACCTTTATAATTAGGTCTTTTTAACTTGGGCTTACACAATTCAAAAACCCACACTTCTGAGTTTTTTGGCTCTCCTCAGATAACCACACAAATTGAGATTTTTCTGGCGAATCCCAAACAAAAACCAAAATGGAATGGAATTTATAGAATTGTAAAATACCTGGATTTCTCCTCTTGTAGCAGCCCGGAAGAACCAATTGGAGTAGACGTTCGAATATAGAAGTTTAATGTCCACTACTCACTTTAATATGGTTCTAAGTTCTAATTGATTTTGGATTTAAACCAGTTGGGCGTAGCTATATTTGATTTTGATTCCAAGAAGAAGGAATAAGTCAATTCCTCTTTTCAAATCAGATTGGAATACAGAAACAAAATCAAATTAAATAAGCTATCAAAAAGAGAAAGAAATTATGCACAAAATAGCTTAAAAATAAACACAGACTTATCTCAGAGTGGAGCCTTGAATTCACTTAATTATTCAATGAAAAACTCTGAAATTCGTGTGCAATTTATAGCTAAAGAAACTCGTCTTCGACTGGTCCTAGGGTCACCACGACTGATCTTGGAATAAACTGATTTTTGAATTTTTGAGCGCGATCGCATCAGACCGTTTTATGACCAGTCGTAGGCAGTCCACGACTGGTCGAAAGCAGTCCACGACTGGTCGTGACCCCTCTATGACTGGTCGTGCAACAATTGATTTAGTTGCTGGAGTTTGAATTGAAGCCTTACGACTGGTCAAAGGTTGAGTCGAGACCATCTCATGACCGGTCGAGCAGACTCCAAGACTGGTTGTAGGCGAACCAAAAAATTTGATAAATTACAACCATTTTAGGACTTGTCTTAGAACTTCTTAGACTGGTCGAGACAGTGCTAGGACTGGTCGAACAGGGTCTAGGACTGGTCTTAGAGTAGACCAAAATCATGTAATAATATTCATTTGGATTATGTATCCAAAGTGACCTACTCTAAGGTCAATCTAATGTTCTATCAAACCTGGAACATGAAGTATGGACATTGAGCACTTCATTTGCTTAGACTTTTATCTTTACGAAGCTTGATTTCTTCTCGATGTAGCTTGACTACTTCAGAAGCTTCAATGTAACTTTAAGTTGTACTTGAGTCCCGCATTTAGATTTGAATCTTGAACTTCGACTTGCACTTGAACTTGAGTCTTGATCCTGAGTTCTCTCTTAATATTGTAGCTTGAACTATCATGAAGCTTGAAGAATTCTTTGAGCTGGACTTCAAGTGTTGACGAGGTGTCTCGAACAAATTTATCAAGATATAAACACACGACATACGGAGAAGTTTTGACACACAAAATTTGATAATCAAAGAGGAATCAAATCATAGCACTTACAGGTATGCCCAGAGTGATCCTAAACTAGAAAGACTACTAACCGAATCAAGAAAATGTGGTGATAGATCTGGTCTGGGCTACGATAAAAATACACCTTCTAAAAGCTAGTCCACTCCTCCTAAGTTTGTTAATGGGGAGTCATCTAACTCAAAAGGGACAAGTCTGAATCAAAATACTTTCAAAAATCCTAAAACTTTTCAGGCTATGAAACCTAAAATCAACCATATCAATTATAGAAATTAGAATCATAACTCCTTAGCTGAGAAAATTGTGGATTTACTCAAGGAGCTTTTAAAATCTAACTCGAATGGTAGAATATACAACAACTACAAGCATAAAAAAACTAACTATCCTCAAAAACCCAAAACTGTAATGAAATGGGTTCCTAAGGTTGTTTGTCTGGTTGCCCACATTGCTTTCAAGGCTACAAGTCAATTAAAGTGGTACCTAGACAGTGGTTGCTCTAGACACATGACCGGTGATAAAGATTCGTTCACCAATCTTAAAGATATGACTGATGGCTCAGTTACATATGGTGATGGTAGCAACTGCAGAATTATTGGCCAAGGTACGGTTCAACTCTTTAATCTTCCACCATTTGAGAATGTGTTGTTTGTAGAGGGCCTTAAGCATAATCTCTTAAGCATTTCTCAAATTTGTGATAACAAACATAGCGTCAAATTCACCAACCAAGGGTGTAAAATTTCTAATGAGAATGGTTCTGTGATATTAACTGGTTGCAGAACATCTGAGAACTGCTATATAGTCAGTGATTCAAGCTCGTCTAAGTTATCATGTTACATGGTCCAAACCGATGACACCAAACTGTGACATAAACGCCTAGGACATGTACACTACCGTAATATTTATAGACTGAGCAAAGGTGAAGTAGTAAGAGGTCTACCCAAGTTGAAGAAATTGGATAAAATCTGTGGCAAATGTTAGATTGGAAAATAAACTAGGAGTGCTCACAAGAAAGCGAACTCCAATGCCACATCCAAACCCCTTGAACTCTTCCACATGGATCTCATTGGACCAACTAGAATGGATAGTCGAGGCGGTAAGAAATATATTCTGGTAATTGTAGATGATTTTACCAGTTATACATGGGTAGTTTTCATGAGAGAGAAATCTGAGACTCTCGATGAAGTGAAAAGGGTACTTAAGCGTATCCAAACTAAGAAGGAATCACATGTCACCAAAATCCGTAGTGATCATGGTTCTGAATTTGATAATAGTAGTTTTGAGAAGTTCTGTAGCGATCATGGAATATCATATGAGTATTTTGCACCCAAGACACCTCAATAGAATGAGGTTGTTGAAAGAAAAAATTGGGTACTTCAAGAAATTGCTAATGTGATGTTGAATAGTATGAAACTTACTAAAAATCTTTGGGCTAAAGCTGTGAACACGGCGTGTTATATCATTAATCGTGTTCATACTAGAAAGTCTAATAATAAGACCGCATATGAACTATGGTTCAATAAGAAGCCCACTGTTAAATTTTTTGAGTTTTTGGTAGCAAGTGCAACATTTTACGTGACTAAAAAGATCTGGAAAAATTTGACACTAAAAGGGGCGAGGGTATTTTCCTAGGATATGCGCTAAATAGTATAGCGTATCATGTTCTCAACAAGAGGACCAGTGTTATTTAAGAATCTATTAATGTGGTTATAGATGATCACTTGAATACACCTATCCCAAGTTTGGAAGATGATGAAGTCTCTTTATTTGATAAACCAGACTCTTCGTCTAGTCAAAATTGAAGTGGTGGTAAAGACCGCACTAGTTGAAGAAGGAATATGCCAATATGTCCTAGAGGGGGGGTGAATAGGACTTCTTAAGGTTTTTATGATTTATTTAAAAAATTCTACTTCACTAATCCTGTGATCATGCAATTATCAGGATTACTCAAACGTAACTCTACTGGCTTCCAAGCCAGGTAGAGGATCCAATCACAAACTATTTTAGAAGTAAGCAGTATGCGAACTAGCTTATGATGGATATGACTGTGTAGGTGTGTGTGGTGTGATCAAATATTCAAATATGAAAGTATTAAAGAAAAACACACAATCATAAGAATAACAATCCCAAACACAATCATTTTTATAGTGGTTTGACGATAAGTCTACTCCACTTCCAGTAACCGCACTCAACCCTTGAGTGTACCGGATTTCACTAAGGAGGTTTCATAGCGGTTCACCTCAAACCTAAGGTTTTAAATCAGGTTCACCTTCAACCTTTATAACCTACACTAAGGTTGACTGTTTATGCTCTCACGAGTAAGGGTTAACACAACACACCCAATTTTAGGCACACTGGCCAAGGATCTTCCATAAGACCCTACTGGAGGTTTCTACACGGTTCACCTCAAACCCGAGGTTTTACACGGTTTACCTCAAACCCAAGGTTTTACACGGTTCCCACCACGTACACTCCCGCCGGAGGCCTCCTAGAGGACTTCAAAAGGTGAGAACCACTTAAGACCCAATCCTAAAAAGGAATGATCACAAGTGTCCTCTTCGACTCTAGATACTTACAAATAAGTTGATGAGTCCCGATTAGCACAATTCCGAAGATCTTCTCCTCCTTGTTGACGAAGAGTCTTCTGCTCCCTTGATCCGCAACACAAAATGATGTACCAATAGTCGGCTTCGGGTTAGGTCAAGGTGAAGATGGAATCCTACTCTCAAAATGTTTTCCTACCAGGAAGATAAAGCGATTCCAATCTTATGCATTCAAGGCATCCCAGCTTAATGATTTGCCATTAAGGTAGTAGCTGGAGGATCTTTGAATGTAGAAGTTCATTCCCTAATCCACTCTATTGAATGTCAATGATGAGGGTGGATCGGAGGATGAACTCCCTTGAGAGAAAGGGCTTTGGGTATAAGATATAAGTTGAAACACACAAAAGCTATCTCTACTTTCTCTCACAGTGTAACGCCCTGAAAATCGAGGCGTTACAAGTTGGTATCAGAGCATGATTTTGATTAAACCGGACCTGAGTTATGTTCCTACGACGTACGCTGACGCATTACAACCTAGGAGGGTGCGGGAAAAATATAGAAACAGTCCTAGGTTTTCCCGATTTCGCCATTCGGCGAAGTTCATCGAAAATAGACATTTTGATCGAGTTCGTACTCGATCCCGACCGCACGTATCGATCCCAAATAACTTCTAGACCGTCTATTGACGTGTCTAGATCACAATACACCTTACCCCAACAATAAAAAATCTACAAATGTCAGTGTGTGTCCGAAAGTGCCCGAAATAGAGCGAATCGGGGTCGGGGGCCTTCCCACGCTAATCCAGGGGTACCCAGGGTGGGACCCAGTGATTTTTAGGGCCCAGGGGGCTGTACGAACAGGGTCATGGGGCCCCCTTTTTGAAATCCCAAAAAATTTTGGCGAGGCCCTCGTCGAGTCGGCGAGGCCTCACCGATTTTCTGGCTGGACCGGGCCCGCTGGCTGGGCCGATCGTGTTTGGGGGTTTTATAAACCTCCTAGTGCCCACGCCATCCCACTCCCATCACCCAAAAGTGCATCCCCTTCACAAACGACCTCCCCTAATCGTTTTTCCTCTTACCTTGCTGCCCTCTCTCGCAAATCGCCTCTCCAACCCTCTTCTCTACTGTTTTCGACCACACCCTACCCTCTTCCATCGTGTATTGCAGCCCCCTTCTCCATTCCCTCTTCGTTTCCCTCTTTTGGACCCCCCACACGTCATTGGAGCGCCAAAACTCGTGGGAGTCTCCATCTCCACCTGTTTTCTCCATTCTCCTTTTTAATCCCCTCTCTTTTGGGCCCCTACAAGATCTGTTGGGCCTTAAATCCATGGAGAAACCATATTCCCAGCCCTTTCTCCCCTATTCTGTCTTTTTCCATGGCCCTTTTTGAAGTTGTGGCGGCCATTTCTCCATCTCCACCATCCTCTCTCTGATGGGCAAGAGAAAGAGTGCCGATGATGAGGCTGGGCCCAGTCGCCCTACACGATCAAGGTGGCCGAGAGGCACCACCGCTAGCTCGAGCTTTGCCCGGGAGTTTCGCACGAAGCGGGACCTTGATCCCCGGATCCCTGCTGAACGGGTACAGTTGGCGGCGCTACCTCATGGAGTTTATGAGGACTGCAGAGTTCTTTTTGAAGCCCAGGTGGATGGTCGGCTATTTGGGGAATATTATTTGTTCGAGCAAGTGGAGTCGGCCCTCTGGGGTCCGCTATTTGAGGTCAGAGGTCGCGCCAATTCTGGCACTGTCAAAGCCTTATACGCCAACATTCGTGAGCCTACACTAGAACCTTTGCAGTTTCGGCTCTTAATTGGGGTGGATCTGTTCGTCACCATTGATGTGAGGGTGATCGCACGGCTTATGAATATGCCCCTTGGTGACGTACATGCTAGCGAGCTGAATTTGGGGACTGCTCGTCAAAGGGATCGTCGCACACGATACCTTTGTGGTGGCCGACTAGCTGAGTGGCAGCCGAACAAAAGCCTGCTAGCGTCCCACATGTTTGACGACTTTTGCCTACTACATCACATCTTCACATACAACCTTTACCCCAGGCACAGTAATCGCAGCGAGTGCACGTGACTTATGGTTGACTTTCTGTACCAAGTGGGGCAGAGGGTGAACTTGTGTGTACCCACTTTCGTGTTGCGACAGATCGTGAATGTTGCACGCTCCACCAGGAGCTCTGATTCGCTTCCTTTTGGCCGACTCATATGCAGGATTGCACGGGAGTATGGCTATAGTCTGGGGGTGGAAATGCCAGTACCGGTCCACCAAATCAACGAGAATACTCTCAAGAAGATGAAGCTTGGGGCACAGCGACAACGGGCCCGACAGGAGGAGAGTGAGGATGAGATTGAGAGCGAAGAAGACAAGAGTGAAGATGGGAGTGAAGCTGAAGAAGAGGAAGAGGAATCTGAGGCCCAGGACACAGAGGAGAGTTCACCTCCTGCAGCTCAGGAGCAGGACGTGGATCGGGCTGCCATAGATGCGCGTTTAGCCTGTATTGAGGAGGGCCAAGCCGCCCTACAACAGGAAGTCGGGCGGATCCGAAGCAAGCTTAGCAAGGTGTCTCATACCTTGAAGGTCATCCTGTGTTGTCTGCAGGACAAGAATCCCCTCCTCCATTGCCTGATTCGGATGCCTAACCATCCATACTGCTGCTTATAGTTGTTTTGGTTTTCTCTGTAGTAGGTTTATGTTTCATGTTGATGATGTAGTAGTTAATTATATGTTTTAAGTGTTTGATGTTGTGGATGTATTAGCTCGCATGTAATTTCTGTCATGATTCATGTAACTCTGTATTCCATGTATTATGACAATTTTGGGTGAAAAACATGCAGCGTCTTTTGCTATGAGATGTGTGGAATGCTTAAAGTGCTTATATGGTGCGTTGCTATGCTTTATCTCACCAATGTTATACCCTATGTTGTATAGGGCATGCCGCAACAGTATACACGGAGCACGTCACACCTCCGTCTTATTGGCTTGATGGACCAGACTCCTTCTGGTAGTGGTGGTCCTGCGGACCGAGGATTAGATCCTGATCAGCCTCCTGCTGGTCCTACCAGTGGACTGCCACCTTACACGCCCCCGGTTCGTGAGTAGTACCGGGCATCATCATTTGCGCAGCATGACTCACAGGCTGCTCCGCCTACGGATAGGATCGAACGGTTGATGTTGATGATGCATCAGCAGCAGATGCAGCCGCAGCAGATACAGTAGCAGCAGCACCAGCAACTTATGACCACTATTACTGAGGCCTTATCCCAGGGTGGTAGTGCGACTCCACCTACGACATCCGCACGTCCTGCTGAGCATTTGGAGCCTCCTACTCAGTTTGAGGATGTGCCTCTGCCCACACCCGTCGCACCTCCTACTGGAGATGTTGGTACCCGCGGTTTACTCGAGCGATTTCAGTGCTTGAGGCCTCCCTCATTCATGGGTTCTCACAGACCCAAGGAGGCAGAGTTTTGGCTTGACCGCATCTCCAAGATGCTACGGATACTGCACTATACTGAGGCAGAGCAGGTCGAGTTGGCCTCTTTCATGTTCGAGAGGGAGGCCAGTTTATGGTAGGATAGCGTGCTACGGTCTGTCGTAGAGGGTTATGTGTGGACCTGGGAGGCATTCGAGTTCCGGTTCCAAGAGAAATATTACCCGCAGACTTACAGACATGAGCGGGAGGATGAGTTTCTACGCCTCAGGCAGGGAGGCATGACGGTTACTGAGTAAGAGCACCGCTTCACAGAGTTGGGCCGTTTTGTCCTAACTATCCTCATCAACGAGCAGATGCGGATGTGTTGCTTTTCTGGAGGTTTGCGACCTGACATATGGTCGAAGATATGCTGCCTCAGTATACGTACTTATGCGGCACTGGTTCACATGTCTATGACGGCCGAGCAGGATGTGGACCGGTTGGCCCATTCTCGTGGTGCTATGGTTGCGAGACCACTATAGGAGTTATAGAGCAGGCCTATCCTAGGCAAGAGGCCTCGTGCTGATTCGCCTCCCATGGCCGCGGCACCAGTAGTTCCTATGAGGCGCCTTATTGTGACCTGCACGTATTGCAGGAAACCGGGGCATCCTGCTGAGAGTTGTTTCTCGCGTATGAGGGCTAGCGGATTTTCACCACCACAGAGGCTGGATCGCCCTTACCCTCAGGCCATATCAGCTCCACCTCTACAGACTGCTCCTGCTCATCCTTCTTTCAGGCCTCCTGTATCACGCTTTAGGCCGCCTCAACGGCCCTTGGTTCCACAGCCGAACCGTCAGCAGCAGGCTCGAGTACATACACTTGTTGCCGAGGCACCTGAGACGTCGATTTCGGCCCTGACGGGTTTTGAGGGTACGGCTCATATTCATGGTACTTTCGTTTCCTTATTGGTGGACACTTGGTCCACTACTTCTATTATTTCATATGGGGCAATCAAGCGTCTAGCTTTACGTACTATTCCCACGACGGGAATGAGACTCACTACCGCTACTGGACTATTTTGGATATTGCACGGGTATGTGAGGGTTGCTCCGTGGATTTGGGTAGCAGAACCGTGCTCGTCGACCTCATTGTCGCTCCACTATGGCATTACGACATCATCGTTGGTATGGACTGGCTCGCTAAGATGAGGGCAGAGATAGATTGTGATACTCGGATCGTGACTGCCTATGGATCTGACGGCACAACTTTCACGTTTCCAATGCAGGTCAGTTGGCCCTGCCGTGTTGATTGTTATACTACTTTATTAGTGCCGATCGATGGTCTGACATTGGAAGATACGCCGGTGGTTCGGGAATTTATAGATGTGTTTAAGACTATTCCTGGTTTACCTCCTCGGCGCGAGATCGATTTTACAATTGATCTTACGCCTGGTGCGACACCCATCTCATTGCCGACTTATCGTATGCCTCCATGTGGATGGAGGAACTGTGGAGACAGATTGATGAGCTTATAGAGAAGGGTTTTATACGACCTAGTGTGTCTCCTTGGGGAGCACCTGTACTATTTGTGTAGAAGAAGGACGGGTCACTACGGTTATGTATTGATTACCGTAGGTTGAACCAGGTCACGGTGAAGAACAAGTATCCTTTGCCCAGGATAGATAATCTGTTTGATCAGTTGAGGGAGGCGAAGTATTTTTCGAAGATTGATCTACAGTCGGGGTACCACCAGTTGCGCGTCAGAGATGAAGACGTGTAGAAGACAGCCTTCAGGAAGTGCTTTGGGCACTGTGAGTTCCTAGTGATGTCGTTTGGCCTTACGAACGCACCAGCCGTGTTCATGGACCTGATGAACCGGGTATTTCGGCCTTTCCTATACCGATTCGTCATCGTCTTTATTGATGACATTTTGATATACTTTACGAGTCGGGAGGAACACGAGGAGCACCTGAGAGCGGTGTTGGGTACGCTGAAGAAGAACCAGTTGTTCGCACAGTACAAGAAGTGCGACTTCTGGCAGGAGGAAGTCAAGTTCCTCGGACATGTAGTGTCCAAGGATGGGATAGCAGTGGACCTTGCTAAGGTAACCGCGGTTCAGGATTGACAGCAGCCTAGTTCGGTTACCGGGGTGAGGAGTTTCCTTGGTCTGGCAGGTTATTACAGGCGCTTCATTCGGGATTTCTCAAAGATTGCCAGGCCGTTGTCTCAGTTGACCTGGAAGGACCTGAAGTCCGCCTGGAATGAGAAGGCGAAAGCAGCTTTCAAGAAGCTGAAGGACAAGTTGACGTCCGCCCCTGTGCTAGTATTGCTAGAGCAAGGGGAGAAATACACGATATACACTGACGCGTCTCGCGTTGGTTTGGGTTGTGTCCTGATGCAGAAGGACAGAGTGATTTCGTATGCCTCGAGACAATTAAGGAAGCACAAGGAGAATTACCCTACACACGACTTGGAGTTGGCAGCTGTCATCTTTGCATTGAAGCTCTGGAGACATTACCTCTATGGAGAGGAGTTTGAGCTTTTCTGCGACCACAAGAGCCTTAAGTACATATTCACGCAGCGAGACTTGAATATGAGACAATGCCGATGGATGGAGACCTTGAAGGACTTCAAGTTCGAGGTTTCCTACCATCCTGGCAAGGCGAACCTTGTTGCAGACACGTTGAGCCGCAAGAAGGCTATAGCATTTGCGGCACCGTTGATGATAGCTGAGTGGGACATGGTTGAGTTCGTGCGGGACTTCGAGCAGAGACTCACTGTGGAGGAGCCATTCGAGTGTATTACGTACGTTCGGGTGCAACCACTTATTGACGACAGGATCATTGGGGCCCAGGAGGGCGATGAGCGGCTGTCTGAGCTTCGAGAGCAAGCTAGCGACGCCAAGGACTCCGAGTGGAGAGTTGGTTCTGATGGGGGTCTACGATTCCGTGGCCGCCTATGCGTTCCTGACATGCCTGACTTGAGACACGAGCTTCTCGAGTCTGCCCATAACTCGAAGCTTGCGATGCATCCTGGCAGCACGAATATGTACCGGGATATGAGACGGTCGTATTGGTGGGATAACATGAAGGCCCACATCGCTGAGTATGTGTCTCGTTGTCTGACGTGCTAGCAGGTTAAGGCAGAACATCGCCGACCTCCTGGACTGCTTCAGCCCATGCTCGTAGCAGAGTGGAAGTGGGACTTCATCTCCATGGATTTCATATCTGGGCTGTCGAAGACGAGGAAGGATTTGGGTGATTGTGGACCGGTTGACCAAATCGGCCCATTTTCTGCCTATCAGAATCACGAACTCTGCAGACGAGCTGGCTAGATTGTATATTAGAGAGATTGTGCGTCTGCATGGAGTTCCACTTGAGATTGTGTCAGACAGAGACACTCGGTATACATCTATCTTCTGGACTCGTATCCAGGAAGCGATGGGTGTGAAGTTGAAGTTCAGTACGGCGTTTCATCCTCAGACTGATGGGCAGACAGAGCGGGTGAATCAGATTCTTGAGGATATGTTGCGGGCATGTATGTTGGACTTCAAGGACAGCTGGGATGACTGTCTTCCTCACGCAGAGTTCGCCTACAACAACTGCTTCCAAGCGAGTATCGGTATGGCGCCATATGAGGCCCTGTATGGTCGTCCTTGCAGAGCACCGCATTGTTGGGCTGAGGTTGGCGAGCGTAGTCTGATTGGCCCGGAGTTGGTACAGGCGACTACAGAGAAGGTCGACATTATCAGGCGTCGATTACTTACAGCGCAGAGCAGGCAGAAGAGTTACGCCGATACGAGGGGGCGACCGCTTGAGTTCGAGGTCGGGGATCATGTATTCCTCCAAGTTTCCCCTATGAAGGGAGTCCTTCGGTTTGGGAAGAAGGGGAAACTCACGCCGAGGTTTATCGGTCCTTTCAGATACTGGATCGAGTGGGTGATGTGGCGTATCATCTCGCTTTGCCCACGCCACTTGCAGCTGTACACAACGTATTTCATGTATCTATGCTGAAGAAGTACGTTCCTGATCCTTCACATATCATCAGATGGGAGCAGGTACAGCTGTCACGCCCCGAACCTGGAGACCGGGCTCACAAAATTCCCGATCGCCGAATCCGGCGCCGACAGCCTCCATAGTACCCCATTCTCGGCTCCCAGTACCCATATACCAGGTTCCGATCCTGGGATGCTACAAGGAGAATTTCTAATATCAATTTGATTCGTAATGAGCATAACCACAAGCATAACCCACGAACAATAACCACAAGAACACCATCACAAAATCCACTATGAACAAAAACTTTGAATACAGTGCGTATAAAGGGAAATACAAGATAGTGGTAATATCAAAACTCCAAAAAACTCGGCGGCACGCTCCAACAGGGGCGAAACTACAGCTGCGTCTTGGCGTCACCTGCACGCATCAATCGTGCATAAGCTTATAGAAAGCTTAGAGGGCGGTGTAAGTGTGTGCGAACGTGCTCAGAATGCAATGCCGGAGTAATGCGGAATCATGCTGATGAGTACGAAAATGCAACCAGCCGTACCAAGGCTATGCGGTACAAGATGTGAATGCTATCGGTCATACCAAGGCCATGCGATGCAATATGTAAGTCAAGCATGCCAATCCTCATCCAAATCCTCATGTCAATACAGTTCTCAGTCTGGATAATCACCGGGGTTCAGTACACTCCAAATGGCACTGTCTCTCTCCAAGCAGCACAGTCCAAGTGAGCGTAAGAAACCTCACTATCCGCCTGGCCAATAGTCAGCCAATACCTATCCGGCACGTCGATAGCGAACCCATTTCCGAGCTGGTCAAACTCAGCCTAGTAATGCCCCCTGCTCTCGGGCGAGTAAGGCCACCACTCCTTTCCAACCGACCACGACACAGTGGGAGACACGGCCTCATGGTATTCGACCCTCGTGCGCTCATATATCCACTCGGTCTCGACGTTGGAGTCATCCTCTGGTATCATCGGGTTCAGGGACTCTCACCCAGGGACATCTATGACGCCCCAATTGCTTGGAACAAGATTTTTCGGTATCCAACCAGCCACCCACGATACATCTGTGGAGGCTATGGCCCTGATGTCGCTAGGGCATATCACAATCACACAGATGCAAATGCATGAACCATTCTACCAATCATGCAACCATCCTGCGTGAAGCACGCGCTCATGTAGGGCAACTCCGCCTATCAGGGAGCCCGTAAATAGTCTGCCCGAAGGCATATGCTATGATCAGACACTCCTCATCTCAAGCATACATATGATGCGTATGATCATGAATCATGGGCTGTGTTAAACATGTTATAAAATAATAAACTATCCTCTCAATGAAGATGGGCCTAGATGGCCTACACGAATGGATACAGGCCTATCAGTGGCCTTAGGGAGATTATAGTGTGGACATCTAACCAGCATTACTCGTACAATGTGGACGTCAAACCAGCATTGTCCCCAAGGCTCGGCTCGCCTCAAATACCATTAAATAAATCCTGGTGGAATACACATTGCAATGTGCCTTAGGTACATCCCATGGGGCCCTAAATATATCAAATGGGCCGTATCTCATAGGCCTTATATTCATCAAGTGGGCCACCTCAATGAACCTCACCAATGGGCTTTAGGTACATTGCAATGGGCCATCATCCATGGGCCTGAGAATGCGTTAAAATGAGCCCAATCACATAAGCTCTATGTGTATCAAATAGGCCTAATCACATAGGCTTTATACATATCAAAGTGGGCCTCAATATTGGGCCCATATACCTGCCAAGATGGGCCTAATGCATGACCCATATATACTAAAGTGGGCCTTAATAATGGGCCTAAAAGAAATACATCAAGATGGGCCCAAGTACATGGACCCATATGCATCTAAGTGGGCCACATGCGAAGCCCACCATAATGTTTATTTTACTATCTAATCTATTGATAAGGCCATGTGGCAAGGGGCGCACCAAAATATTTATTTTCCATCCACCTGTTGATAAGGCCATGTGGTAAGGGGCCCACCAAAATATTTATTTTCCATCCGCCTGTTTATAAGGTCACACGTGACCTGGGCCCACGGTCAGGGAGCCCACTGAAATGTTTATTTGCCAACCGACCTGTTCAGTGGGTCACGTGGCCAGGGCCCACCGTAATGTTTATTTGCCAACCGACCTATTGATAAGGTCACATTAGCAGGGTCCCACCGTGAGGTGGTTCATAAATCCAGCCCATGCATTATGTGTGTCCCACCTGTCTGAGGGTCCAGGCCAAGTTTCAGCCCCACCAAAAATTCAGGTAGGCCCCACCAAGTGTTTTTATATTGTTTAGGCATGTCTTCACATGATTTAGATGGTATGGCCCACCTGAGTTCCGTTTGCGGCTGATTTTTGGGTGACCCATGGCCAGGGGGGAGGCCCACCCAATGCACGGTGCTGATGCTCGAAACGCATCACGGTGGGGGCCCACAGCTGGAGCCGTGAGGCCCAGCAACCCATCCGCCGCCAGTAGCCGCAGGCGCTGCCTGCGCTGCTGCATTTAATTTTGTTTTTTTTGTTTTTTTTTTGTTTTGGGGCCCACCGAGATGTGTTTCACAATCTAGACCATCCAATATATGAGTCCCGCATGTCTGGCCGTTTTGACCAAGTTTCAGATGCATCCAAACTCCAAGTGGGTCCCACCGTGTACTTTTGTATGTTCTGGCATGTCTTTACATAATTTTAGAGGGTATGGCCCACCTGGTGATCAGATCACCATAAGGCTTTGGCTCAACGCCTAAAATGATTCAAGGGTTGATATGGATGGCTTGGATCATGTATAAATATTAAGGTGGGGCCCGTATGGACGGCCCATCCCAACTCTTTTCTTCTTTTTTTTTTGTTAGCTTGAAAGTACACACCATGTCAGCGCACTCACTCGTCTGGACGCCTACGTCCAGCGTCCAGAGACGCTGGACAGTTTGGATATACACTGCCTCATGGTGGGTCCCACATGTACGTGGCCCACCACCATGTAATACACACATATATATATATATATATATATATATTAATATAATATTAATATAATATAATAAATTATATACCATGTGGGCTTCCCACCATCCCAAAAATGGATGATGGATGTCTCCTTAAAAATGTAGTGGGCCACACAAAATATGAATGGAGTGGATTTAGCATGATTGGGTGGGACCCACTTCATTCTAGGGAGAGAAAAGAGAGAGAGAGAGAGAGATAGGGATACACGGTGAGATAGAGGAGGGACCCCGCCACTATGGGCCCTCCATTTCATACATGCATACATCAAACGGGTCCCACCACATGTGGCCCAAAAATATGAGAAATGACGGTGGATCACCCACCTCTTGCACTCCTCCTTGCCTCCTTGCACTCCAATGCTCCTTTGCTTGACTTTTAATGGTGGATGATGGACTTTTGATGGTGTGGATGAGAGGTGAGAGGGGTGGGGAAAGTGGGCCACACTAGTTGCTCTTGGAAGGCTTGGGAAAACTTGGGACGTGTGAGAGAGAGGGAATGGGAGAATGAGAGAGATAAAGGAATAAATTAAAGGAAGAAGGGATGGAGGGAGTGGTGTGATGATGTCATGGGTAAGGGTGGCTTTGAAAAATGGGAGAGAGAGTTGACTTTAGGCTTGCTTATGTAAGGGAGAGGGATGGGTTGTTGTACTTGGGTATGGGGTGACTTGACTTGTACTTGACATGAGTGATTGATTGATTGATGGGACATCTCGTAGAGATTCCCTCGTAATTCGCAACGCGCGGTGTTTTCTTCGAATCGAACGCATGCCGACATCTTCTAGCCTGGGTATCGGTTCGGTGCGCGAGTCGCGGCGTTGGAACCGCGGCGACGGCACAGTCGCCAAGATACAGGTTTCGAGTCGAGCCGACTTCGGCATGCGGGACTCGGCTTAGGATCGTGCGCAACGTCGAAAATGGGTCGAGGGTTGCCGGAATTCGACCGGTAGAATTGCGGAAGCCGACCGAATGGTACGGTTTAGGTTACGGGTCTTACAACAGCTGAGCGAGGATGCTACGTATGAGTTGCGCCCGACGCGTATCCTTGACAGGAAGGAGCAGGTACTGCGTAGCAAGGTCATTCCACTTGTGAAGGTACTATGGACGCATCATTCAGAGGAGGAAGCTACTTGGGAGACTGAGGCCGAGGTCAGGAAGAACTACCCTCAGATTCTCGAGGAATACGAAAAGGTACAAATTTCGAGGACGAAATTTTTGTTTAAGGGGGGTAGATTGTAACGACCCGTAAATTTCCGTACAATGGTTCAAGTACCACCTCAACCAGAAATCACTTAGGATTGAATCCTTTAGAAATTTAACAAAGTTAACTAAGTGCGAAACTAGATTAGCCATGAAATCCGTTGGAATCGCTTAAAATACGATCTGCAAGACCCAAAACTTGTAGAATCATTGACGCTAGGTTACCCTAAAGTCTAAGATCAAACTCATTACCCTACTGCTCTCGGGAACGAATTGAAACTCTGTATCGAGTCTAGACCGCACATCGGGAGTCCGAATAATACGAAGTTAAGGAATCAGGACCGCCTCGCTGGGCTTGACAACCATCTCGGAAATCAAGTCCAGACGGTGTCCCACGGCCGTTCGCTCGAGTCCAGAGCGAGGGAGTGTGAAAACTCCTGCTTTCTCTATAAAATAAATATCTTGAATAGTGATCTGGCACGTATCGCTTGCGTACATTTTATAAGCAACCAGACCGTCAGAATCTGACCCAAATACACCCTCGGATCAGGAAAAATTTTAGAAACATTTACATGTACTTGGAATTTCGGATCGAGGCCCACTGACCGTTGAACTGAAAATGGTTCGCCACGCGTGATCTGGGATTCCGACCGAGACGAAAACATAACCCCACGTAGATCAAAGGTTAGTGAGCTTAAGTCCGACGTTTGGCTCAAGGAGGGCCGCCAGAAACCCTCTTTTGAGCTGAATTAACGCCGATTTGCTTATAATATAAGTATACCTTGAACATAAGTCTATTCCAGAGAGTTTTTAGGCTATATAAGGACCTTAGGGCAGCCTCTCTCACAGCCATATGAATTTGGGATAAAACCCTAAGAAGAAGAGAGGAAAAGTGAGAGAAAGCTTGGGAGTTGTGGGAGAAACTCCCTCCTACTGTTTTCAATCACCACACGGACTACACCACCCCTTCCTTGCCGCTTTCCCGGCGATAACGACTCCGTTTTAAGGTAAGAAACCCTAACCCTAGATCTGTTTAAGAGTGTGAAGGTTATAGGTTATGAAATAGCTAATCGGTTCGCTCTTTAGGCTACAAAATCGCCGGATACGGAAGCCTAACGAACCTAGCTGATTCGTTGCAATCCTAAGGTGTAAGGTGAGGACTTTAGGTGTATGGGTTACGGTTTTCAACGCTTTCAATGTCAGATAATGATAGATTCATGATCTACATGTAATTGTACATGTACAAAGTGCTTTCCGTTTCCTGTTTCGATTAAAGATGCAAAATATGGAATTTTACATACTCTAGGTATACGCAGAAATACCGTATACGTACAAATTTTGGAAATGTGTTTGCCATGATTAATCGTTGTATGATTATATAGTTTATGGATAAAATACTGATTTGGCGAAAGGAATCGCCGTAATACATGTTTGCTTATATACACTATGTATGTTGAAATTGTGTATTCTAGAAAATACCGTATATGTATAGATTTTGGAGATGTAATTGTCATGACTATTTGCTGTATGAATATGATAAACATGGATAAAATACTCGCTTGGCAAAAGGATAGCCCTAATACATATTTTATTAACATACGTCATGTATGTTGAAATAGTGTACTCTAAGTGTTTGTGTAAATGCTTGTGAGAGTAAATGCTTAGATGTTAGTGCCTTAGGTAGGTGCTGAGATGAAATTCTCAATTACCTTAGGGACATGTATGATTCCCTCCATGTGGTTATTTACTCTAACTACTCACTTATGAAGTGTATGTGTTTGTATCCCTATTTGTATAGTGCTCTTTAACATGTTTTACAACATGCTTTATATCATGCTTTATAACATGCCTTATGACATGCCTACTAGCATGCTTGTATTACTTTGTTTATCATGTTTTACTCCACATGCTATGGATGAGAATTGATTGAGTTTGAGACTATGTCTATAGTCCAGACATTCGGTACCAGACTTGAGATTGTGGCTGAGATTCATGTCGCCACGAGGGATGTGTTTTGACGAACCCAAGTCGTACTTCGGTTGGCGATAGTGGTTGGCCACACGGAGTGCTTCTGCGTTTCATATCGCTCAACTTGTTATGCGCTCGAGCTTGTCAGGCTCGTCAAGTAACCCGATATGTCAAATGTGTGTTCACCATGTTTGGTCACTACTGCTTGAACCTAGGGTACCAAACTTACCAGTGGAAATCCCGTTAACCATGGTACCTCGATCCGCTAAGACTCATGAGCCGGACATGGTGGTATGGGACACCGTGGCCGAGCTGTCGGCCTATGCTGGGGCCATGTGCCTCCCCGTAGTGACCATCGAGCAACCAAACTCCTGAGCCGAATACGGTGGTATGGGACACTGTATTCGAGCTGTCGACACTTACGGCAAGAGTCGAGTACGGTGAGACCTGTACTAGTGCTGACGGGCAACGAGTCCTCTGTAGTGTCTTCGAGTATACTCCAAGGTCTGTGATTAGCGACGAGCCCTTCAAGCAACTAGAGTATGAGTTGAGCTGAGTACGGTGAGACCTGTATTCGAGCTGACGGCTAGCGATTGAGCCGAGTACGGTGAGACCTGTACTCGAGCTGACAGTTAGCAATTGAGCCGTATACGGTGAGATCTGTATCCGTGCTGACGGGTGACGAGCCCTTTGCGATGCCTTCGCGATGCCTCTCGAACCATAATATTGTATGAGATTAACTAGGATTGACGACCCTAGAATGGATCATGTTTGGGAATGATACAAGGGAGGTACCTTAGTTTCCCAATACTGCTGTTTGAAATGGACTAATAACAACTCGGTAATCATGCTCATCATCGCACCGCATGTGCCTAGTAGATGTGGAGCACTGAGGGAGGTATGCATCCGCGAACGTAAGATGATGTCGCATTAGGGTGGTTTGGCAAGGGCATTCATCATGTCATTTCATACTTGCATTTAATAAGAGTAGTTAAACTTGTTTGATTATATTGGTTTATCATTAATGCTTGATTGAATTGATAACATGTTAACCTATGCTTTATTGTCCCACTGAGTTAGATACTCACTCCCACGTTACGGAACGGTGTTTTACACACCAACCAGACTCTGTCGCAGGTATAGAGGATGCGTCGATTCAGGAGGCAGGGCCGGAATAAGATGAGGACCAGGATGAGTTCTCATATATGCAGTACTCTGACGGCTACGCATAGGTCGACTGGATCGCGGGGGTTTCAGGACCTAACTTTAGTTGCATTTTGACTCTTTTTATTCAGAAACAATACATGTATATGGATACTCAGTTAGTGTTCATACTCTGGAGATTGAGACGGTTTTTGTTCCTTTACATACTTTATATATACAGTTTCAGTCTTCCGCTTGCCTTTATACAATTGATTTGGAGTATGAATTACTGTTTGGTATAATCTCACTCATGTTTATTACTCTAACACCGATAACATTTAATCATCATTATTTATGTTGCATAAGTGATGCGTTGGAACTCGGGAGTTGAGTTATACTCGACCCCCGATTTTCAGGGCCTTACACACAGCAACAAAAGACAAGTCCTCTATATATAGGCAAAAAGTTTCAACGGCTATAAAACGGTCACATTTATGACAGAGTTCGATATCATCGAGCAAGTTCGATATCATCGAGCGTATACTCTCGATAGCATCGATGGTCTCCTCAATGACTCGAACTCAATGTCATACACTTTTGAAACTCTTTGCCAACTGGTCGATGAATCGAAACTATTATCGATGTCATCGGATTTCGAACTCTGATTCCATCGATGACAGGTTTGATCCATCGACACTTGAAAAATGAGAGAGACTTGACTTTGAAATATTTCAGGTTTTCATGAATGATTGGGGAACCATCGAGATCATCGAAATTTGAATGTCGATGATATCGATATCAGAGTCGAGACATCGATAAATCCAGCGAATTTTTCGTCAAGCTTGCTGGACAGTTTCTGACCTTGTTCGATGCAATCGACCTGGTATCGATATCATCGATATTTGAATATCGATTCTATCGAAGGGCCCCCGATCATAGTTAAAAACAACCTAAAATATCTACTGTAAGATATACGCACCCACGATCGATATCATTGATGGACCTCCGATCTTATTGATATTTGATTTCAGATCATATCGGAAGATCATTGATATGTCGAAGGAATTTGAGATTTTCATTAAAAAACAGGGGCGCCGAAAATCTGTCTGTTGATCTTATCGAGCCACTTTCGATGGGCTCGAGTTCTGTATATCGATGATGTCGATAGGGGAATCGATATATTGATAAATCAGTCCAGATGAGTATTTAGTTGCTAGACACTTTTAGTCCTTATATCGATGATATCGATAGGTGCATCGATAGATCGATAAATTCGTCCAGATGAATATTTAGTTGCTGGACACTTTTGGTTCTCATATCGATAATATTGTTAAGGTATCGAGGACATCGACAGAGCAGGTCGATCATATCGAGGATGTTTCGATAAAATCGACAAGGCAAGAAAAACTTAGAGATTTTCCTATTTTGAAAAAGTTTTCTTACCTTAAAACCCAATGATTTCTAACTTATTTTTAATGGATTTCTTCACCTGATGTTTTGGGTCATAGGATGTGAGGCTTTAGGTTTACCTGTGACGAGCTTGCACACATCCGGTTGAGGCAGATGGTTGAATTGATCTTCAAATCAGGTTCCGTAGACAATCTGACTCAACACTCACGTAACTTGACAAACCAAGGCACTTTCAATCTCCCCCTCTGACTCAACACTCACGTAACTTGACAAACCAGGGCACTTTCAATCTCCCCCTTTGTCAATTACGTGACAAAAACCCCAAAACACCCTAGAACACTTCTAGACAAACATACCCTAAATTGTGTGTTCATGCTTTTACACAATTTTACAATTTCTATCTCATGTACACAACCAGTAGCTGCTCCCCCTTTCTTGCAAACTCCCCCTTGCTTGATGCAGCTGCTCCCCTGCAACAACATCTAACAGAAATACAATTTTCCATTCAGGATGGGTGTTTGTAAATGTTCTCCCCCTTTTTGTCAGTCATTGACAAAGATATATCAAGTGATATTGACTGAAGAGTGAATTGCTTGGGAGAACCAGGCAGAAGCAGATCATTTGCTGTATATTAGTTTTAAGCAGTCGTCATTTTCAGAATATATGGATGCATAGTAGATCAGATAAAACAGTGATATAGCAATAGAATAATCAGTAAAGAACAGTACTTGCATGCCATATTAGAAGCTTTGATAAACCAGGGGAACTTAAAAACCTGATCATGGCAGTAAGAATATAAATTATACTCAGCCATATCCAAAATGAAACCAAACATATACTGCCACAGACAACAGTAGTTTTAACAGTTTATCCCATCAGAACCAACCCAAAAAAATATGTTCAGTCCAACTATGGACATGTACAAAAAAAGTCAGATTCTCCAGATTAGTTTGTTACCACATACACTCAGACATGCGTAGAATATTCAAAAAGATATTAATATTCGTACACAGAGATATGAGTGAAGTGTATGTGATAGCATGCAGTGAACATCATCATGGAGCGGAGTGGGAGGGTGCTGTGTCGTCCCGGTGACAAGTTATCATGTCCACCAATTGTTGGATGGTTTGCTGCACACTGAGCACCATCTGTTCTAGGACAGTAAATCTCTCATTCATTGACTCCCTGAGCTGAGAGACATCATGCTGAATGGCGCCAACCTTGTCTGGGTGGAGCTTAAACCTCTTTGCATGCCCAGGTGTTGATGTTGATGGAGCATGTTGAGGTATAGAAGCAGCTTCTTCAGTCATCTCGGTCCCTCTCATAGGAGCGTCACCAGCCCTGCCTTCTTCCTCAACTTGAATTCCTTCCTCCAAGGGCTCCTCAGGGTATTTGTGAAACCTCAGATCCATCCTTCGGATGTTGGTTTTGTTGAAGGATTGGAGTGGAAGAGTTGGATCATTTGTAGTTTGGAACCCTATGGTATTACAGATTGTATTGATGATCCAGGGATATGGTGGAGAATGTCCCTAGCCCTATGATAAGCGTACACCAACTAATACACAATCAGGGTAGGCAGACAGATCTTAACCCCAGCGGCAATTGAATAGATTATCATAATCATGAAGCCAGTGAGGTCAGCTCTGTTGGAGCCTCTGGAGTAAATATTTGAAGCAAGAATACCATGCAGGATTCGATAACGTGGTTCCATGAACTTGACTTTCAGGGCATTCCCTTGGTTCCACTCGCAATCACGATTATGGCAGAGAAATTTAGTGACCTTAGACCAAACTTTAGGATCTTCCATGTCCATATCAGGGATTCCTATAGGAGATAAGATAAGATTGAATATTCCTACAACAGACCCTAGAGTGATCAGCACATCATCACCATCTACAGTTATGAAGATGGATGGAGGATCAGATGTCCGAGAATGGCAGGCAGCAAAGAAATGGTAAGTTTGCTCATACTGATATGATCCTCCAAAGTCGAGAACTGGTGACTAATCTATAGCTGAAAATAGAGGTTCCAGATTATATGGAATCAAGCAATTTCTGTCGACTTTTCTTTCTGGAATGACTTTCCTTCTTGCAAATCTTGTCAGGACGGGATTGACTTGCAATGGTGGAGGTATCTGCTCTTGCGACTGGGACCCACCATGTTTTGAGCATTGCTTTGTGGGGATCCCTCGTTCGAAAGCTCTTGCTTTAGCCTTAGAGGCAAACACCTTTTGTCGGGAGGTTTTCGAAGATTCCCCCTGCCCGGATGCTTTCCCTTTATCTTTTCCCATGGGGACAAGTTGGAAAAAATGACAAAAACCTGACAAAAATGAAAAATACCCAAACGAGAATGGACTCTTGATGTGTTAAAAGGGTAGTACCCGATTTGTGGAGGGATTTGGATAGTCCGACGTGGCTTCCAGCAGTATGGTCGAGAGGATCGAGCAGAGAAGGTGACCGAGAAACCCTTGAGAAAATAAACCCCCTTTTTCACTCTGCTGACTTTTATCGGGTGGCATCTGTCGATATTATCGATCATTTGTTCGATATATCGAGAAAGTCATATCGATAGTCATATCGAAGATGAAGATTTTCAATTTTCAGCATTCAGATGACTCTTTAAATATACTTTTCGTATTTCTTATCAACAGTATACTCAACAAAAATTATGTACACACTTTGTACAAAACAAAATTATAAAAATTTGAATGTTTATAAAAAAAAATGAAGGTGAAGTACCTCTGATTTATCATTTGAAGCTCAACAAAAATATTTCCTCATTTTAGCACAGGTTCAGATTCTGATGCATGATCTGAACTAATTCTTCCTTACCCATTTTACTTTGTTAATTGATTTGGGTGGTGATGCAAGGGCATTTCTTTTATCCATATTCCTAAGAAGACTTCTGAAGTTTTGTATTTCTCTGGTTAATAATTTGTTAACATGATTTTGACCAGAGTTAGGTTGAGTCCTCCTTGGTGTTGTGCATTCAAACTTATAATGCCCTGAATCACCACACAAATGACATACTGGAGTTATTCTGGCTTTGTTTCCAGAAGCAGCGGATTTTTCAGATCTAGGTGCTGCATTTTCAGTCTTTGGCTTAAATTTATCATATCCTAAGCCGCTTTTATCCTTTCCGGGTCTTCCCATTCCCAACAATTTTTTTAGCTTTTCGCCACTCTGGGAAAACTTGTAGTTTATCTTAGCCATCTTCTTGGATTCTTCTAAATCAAACAGGTGTGTATGATTTTCATTTTGAAGCAGCATATTTTTGTCTTTTAAGATCTCCACCTGTCTGTTCAATTTCTCGGACTCGGATTTAAGGAAGGAGTTAACTCTCTCAAGTCTATCATTATTAGAGTGATATTGCTGTAAGTCATTGATTAGATGTGTATTAATTTCTAGCGTTTTATCCAAATCTTTTTGCAGCAATTCCAATTTGTTCTCAGATATTCTAAGTCTTTTAACCACTTTGATGCTATGGATATATAGTTGATTATAAGCATCTTGTAGCTTGTCCTTTTCTTCTTCTTCTTCTTCTTTAGTTCCCTCATTATCAGATGAAAATGATTCAGTGGCTTACTGTTCTATCTCGTTCTCAGATTCAGTGGGAATGATTGAAGTAGTGGAGACCATGAGTATTTTCAATGATTTCTGACCTCCATCGCTTTCTGAGTGACTGGATTCTGAATTTGACTCCTCAGTATCATCCCACGTGGCAGCCATTGCCTTGCCCTCAGTTTTTCTGTTTGGGCATTCGGTTGATAAGTGTCCATACTCATGACAGGCATAACATTGTGGTTCTTTTACCAAATTTGCCTGCAAAAGGTTTATAGTTCACCTTTCTTCCCTTGGAAGGCCGACCACAATTCTTTTGAAAGAATCTTCTGAATCGTTGGGCCAGCAAAGCCACTTCCTCATCTTCATTTTCATTTTCGCTCTCACTGTCCTCATGTAATGTTTTCTTAGAGGTTTTTAGGGCAGTTGTTTTGGATTTAGGGATTTGTTTGAAGTGTAGTTCGAAAGTTTGTAGGGAACCTACCAGTTCTTCTACTTTCATCTCATCTATGTTTCTACACTCCTCAACTGTTGTAACCTTGGGATTAAATCTTTTCGGTAGGGATCTTAAAATTTTCCTACAGATTTTCAGTACCGAAATTTTCTCTCCCAATCCACCCATGGAGTTGCAAATAATGTTTAACTTGGTGAAAAACTCCATAAACGTCTCATGCTCTTCCATTCTGAGACCTTCAAACTGTGAAGTCAAAAGTTGTAGTTTGGATCTCTTCACAGTGCTTGTACCTTCATGGGTTGTTTCCTGCAGATCCCATGCTTCCTTGGATGTCCCATACATACTTATTTGATTGAATATATCCTAGGACATGGCATCGTAGATGGCGTTCATAGCTTTTGCTTTTGCAGCCTGTTTTTCTTTGTCGAACACAATTCACTTTTCTTTGGGTTTGGGCTTTGTGATGGTTGTGCCACTATCAAGTACAATTTGTTCAGTCAGTGGCACATATCCACTTTTAACTATATCCCAAACATCATGATCCAAAGATCTCAGAAAGTAGTGCATCCTAGCCTTCCAGTATGCATAATTTGAGCCATCAAATACTGGAGGTCTAGTGACCGATGAGCCCTCTCCTTTGGCCATATTACTAACTTCAGTCAAGATCACTCTCTAGGCGGTGAAGCCCTTAAAGAGAAATCAGCTCTGATACCAATTGAAGTGGCGGTAAAGACTGCACTAGTTGAAGAACGAATATGCTAATATGTCCTAGAGGGGGGTGAATAGGACTTCTTAAGGTTTTTATGATTTATTTAAAAAATCCTACTTCACTAATCCTGTGATCATGCAATTATCAGGATTACTCAAATGTAACTCTACTGGCTTCTAAGCCCGGTAGAGGATTCAATCACAAACTATTTTAGAAGTTAGCAGTATGCGAACTAACTTATGATGGATATGACTGTGTAGGTGTATGTGGTGTGATCAAATGTTCAGATATGGAAGTATTAAATCAAATCACACAATCATAAGAATAACAATCTCAAACACAATCATTTTTATAGTGGTTCAACGATAAGTCTACTCCACTCCCGGTAACCACACTCAACCCTTGAGTGTACCGGATTTCACTAAGGAGGTTTCACAGCGGTTCACCTCAAACCTAAGGTTTTAAATCAGGTTCACCTTCAACCTTTACAACCTACACTGAGGCTGACTATTTATGCATGAGCAAGGGTCAACACAACGCACCCAATTTTAGGCACATTGGCCAAGAATCTTCCATAAGACCCTACTGGAGGTTTCTACACGGTTCACCTCAAACCCAGAGTTTTACTAGTTCACTCCTAACCAGATGTTTATGCTCTCCACAGAGCAAGGGTCCACACAACGTACCCACCACGTAGACTCCCGCCGGAGGCCTCCTTGAGGACTTCAAAGGGTGAGAAGCACTTAAGACCCAATCTTAAAAAGGAATGATCACAAGTGTCCTCTTGGACTTTAGATACTTACAAATAAGTTGATAAGTCCCGATTAGCAGAATGCCGAAGATCTCCTCCTCCTTGTTAACGAAGAGTCTTCTGCTCCCTTGATCCACAACACAAAATGGTGTACCAATACTCGGCTTCAGGTTGGGTCAAGGTGAAGATAGAATCCTACTCTCAAAATGTTTTCCTATCAGGAAGATAGAGCGATTCCAATCTTATGCATTCAAGGCATCCCAATTTGATAATTTTCCATTAAGGTAGTAGTTGGAGGATCCTTGAATGCTGAAGTTCATTCCCCAATCCACTCTATTGAATGTCAATGATGAGGGTGGATTGGGGGATGAACTCTCTTGAGAGAAAGGGCTTTGGGTATAAGATATAAGTTGAAACATACAAAAGCTCTCTCTACTTTATCTCACAACAACAAAAGACAAGTCCTCTATATATAGGCAAAAAGTTCCAACGTATATAAAACGGTCACATTTTTGACAGAGTTCGATATCATCGAGCAGGTTTGATATCATTGAGCGTATACTCTCGATAGCATCGATGGTCTCCTCGATGACTCGAACTCAATGTCATACGCTTTTGAAACTCTTTGCCAACTGGTTAATGAATCAAAACTATTATCAATGTCATCGGATTTCGAACTCTTATTCCATCGATGACAGGTTCGATCCATCGACACTTGAAAAATGAGAGAGACTTGACTTTGAAATATTTCAGGTTTTCATGAATGATCGGGGAACCATCGAGATCATCGGAATTTGAATGTCGATGATATTGATATCAGAGTTGAGGCATCGATAAATCCAACGGTTTTTTTGTTAAGCTTGTTGGACAGTTCTTGACCTTATTCGATGCAATCGACCTGGTATCGATATCATCGATATTTGAATATCGATTCTATCGAAGGGCCCCCGATCATAGTTAAAAACAACCTGAAATATCTGCTGTAAGATATGCGCGCCCACGATCGATATCATTGATGGACCTCCGATCTTATCGATATTTGATTTCAGATCATATCGGAAGTATATCGAAGGAATTTGAGATTTTCATTAAAAAACAGAGGCGCCGAAAATCTGCCTGTCGATCTTATCGAGCCACTTTCGATGGGCTCGAGATTTGTATATCGATAATATCGATAGGGGAATCGATATAACGATAAATCAGTCCAGATGAGTATTTAGTTGCTGGATCGATGATATCGATAGGTGCATTGATAGATCGATAAATCCATCCAGATGAATATTTAGTTGCTGGACACTTTTGGTCCTCATATCAATAATATCGTTAAGGTATCGAGGACATTGACAGAGCAGGTCGATCATATCGAGGATGTTTCGATAAAATCGACAAGGCAAGAAAAACTTAAAGATTTTCCTATTTTGAAAAAGTTTTCTTACCTTAAAATCATATGATTTCTAACTTGTTTTTAAGAGTTTTCTTCACCTGGTGTTTTGGGTCATAGGATGTGAGGCTTTAGGTTTACCTGTGATGAGCTTGCACACCTCCGGTTGAGGCAGACGGTTGAATTGATCTTCAAATCAGGTTCCATAGACATTCTGACTCAACACTCACATAACTTGACAAACCAGGGCACTTTCAAAATGACCCTGAACTGTGGTCAGTTAAGGACCATCCAACTGATCAAATTCTTGGGAATCCTCTCACTGGTGTGCGCACTCGTAGACAATTAGAGAACATTTGTAATTATATGTGTTTCACATCCTAGATTGAGCCGGCAATGTTAAAGAAGCTCTTGCTGATGAAAACTGGATAGTCGCTATGCAAGATGAACTTAATCAATTCATAAGAAATGATGTTTGGTACTTAGTTTCTAGACCTAATGATAAACACATTATTGGAACTAAATGGATCTTTAAAAATAAGTCTGATGAACTTGGTAATATTATAAGAAACAAGGCTAGACTGGTTGTACAAGGGTACACTCAAATAGAAGACATCAATTATGATAAAGCCTTTGCCCCAGTAGCTCGTCTTAAATCTATCAGACTGTTTATATCCATTGCTTGTTACAAAAAGTTTAAAATTTACCAAATAGATGTTAAGAGTGCTTTCTTGAATGGTGATCTGCATGAGGAAGTATATGTTGAACAACCTATGGGTTTTGAAGACCCTAAACATTTTGATCATGGTTATTGCCTGAAAAAGGTACTATATGGATTGAAACAAGCTCCCAGGGCATGGTACGAGAAATTGACTAAGTTTCTACTAAGTCATAATTTTATAACGGAGAGTGTTGATAAGACACTTTTTGTAAAGAAACACAATGATCACATACTGATAGTACAGATATATGTTGATGACATTATCTATGGATCTACCTATTCTAACATGACTGCTGAGTTTGCAGATTTAATGAAGTCAAAATTTGAAATAAGCATGGTTGGAGAACTGAACTATTCTTAGGTTTGCAAGTAAAACAACTTCCTGATGGGTTCTTTATCTCTCAAACCAAATACGCTCTAAACTTGGTTAAAAAGTTTGATTTTAAGAGCGGTAAAAATTTTGATACTCCTATGAGTACGACACTTAAAACTCTCCGAGGACTCGACAGGTAAAAGTGTAGATCCTAAGTTGTATCGCAGTATGATAGGTAGTTTATTATATTTAACTGCGAGCTGACCTGATATTGCATTCAGCGTAGGAATCTGTGCTAGATATCAATCGGACCCTAAAGAGTCCCACTTGATTGTTGTAAAGCGCATTTTGAGATATGTCGCAATTTCGGCCAAACTTGGTCTTTGGTATCCTCATGATACTAATGTTCAATTAGCCAGTTATTCGGATGTTGATTGGGCTGGTAATATTGATGATCGCAAGGCTACTAGTAGTGGATGTTTTTATGTGGGGAACTGTCTAGTTTCATGGCATAGTAAGAAATAGAGTTCCGTATCACTTTTCACAGCTGAGGCTGAGTATATTGCAGCTGGTAATGCATGCACCCAACTTGTGTGGATGAAGAGGATGTTAAGTGATTACGAATTTGTGCAAGATTTTATGGTGCTATATTGTGACAATTGTAGAGCAATTAATATTTCTAAAAATTGTATTCAGCATTCACGAACTAAGTGTGAGACCTGTATCCTAGCTTGTACCGTTCCTTAGGCTTCCGCGGTCATCCCGATCGAATTCTGGCAACCCGCAATGCGTAGATAGTAGTTGCGCGCATCCTTGAGTTACATCCGATCGATCTAAGTTGGCTTGACCCAAGACTTGTACTAGTGCGACCGCGCCGTTGCCGTGGTTTCGACGCCGCGTCTCGCACGCCAATGTGATATTCGGGCTAGGAGATGTGGGCTCACGTTCAGTTCGAGAAAACGCCACGCGTTTACAATCCCAAGAGAATCTCTACAACATGTCCCATCAATCAATCCCATCAATCACCTCACATGTCAAGTACAACACCCCATCCCCAAGTAACTCCAAAGTCAAAACAACCCATACATGCCAAGTACACCTATCACTCCATCACTTTTCACCCATCCCTCTTTCCCATCACTTCTCTCCCATCTCTTCTCTCTTTCTCTCTCATTCTCTCTCCATTTTCAAGCAAGTCACCATGAGAGCAATCACCCAAGATCCATAAGAGAGCTTGTGTGGCCTACCTTCATACCACCCAATCCCACCATCCAAGCTTCATCTCCACCTTTGAAACTCTTTCCTTGGAACTTTAAAATGCTTTGGCGGAAGAAGGAAGAGGAGATTAAAGGTGGGTGTTCATCATCTCATTTTTTTATTTAGGGCCCACTTGTAATGGGACCCACTTGATGTATGCATTGTATTTTGAGGGACCCATAGTGGCGGGGTTCCTCCCATCTCCACCGTGCTCTCTTTCTTCCTCTATATTTCTCTCTTTTTCTCCTTCTTCCTCTCTCTCCTTTTGTGTGTGGCCCACCCATGATATGGTATGATGATCCAGACCGTCCGACTATGGGACCCACTTTACTGCCCGTTCGTGTGGACGACCTTGATGAAAGAGAAAAACAAATACCAGCATGATTCAGAACTTTGGTGGGCTATGTTGACGTGGGAACCCACCACTGGAGAAGCATGTTGGCTAGTATACCACACCAGCTACATAGCTGATGACGTCAGCTAGCCCTGTGGGCCCCTAATGATGTTGTAACACCCCAGATTTTTGCCAACCTGGGATTAGATGTCCTTAGGCAATGGGTCGATCCTAACACCTTATTAACTTGTCAAAACTCAGTCCCAAAGGCTAAAATCGCCTGTGAACCTATTTCTTTCACAAATCCCACCCTTCACCACCTTGTTCTTTCAATTTTTCTAAGCACTTTCATCCTAGACACTATTTTAAACTAGCTAAGTAGTATAACTTGGATTACTTTATATACAAACTACAAAGGACTAAGTACCACCTCAGACCGAAATCAACCAGGACTAAATCCTTTAGAAATTAGGCGAGAATTAGTTAGTGTTAAACTAGAGTACCTGTGAAATTAGCATCAATCACTTTAAATACGATTTACAAGACCCAAAACTTGTAGAATCATTGACACTAAGTTACCCTAAAATCTAAGATCAATCTCATTACCCGGCTGCTCTCGGGAGCATCTTGAAACTCCGTATCAGATCTAGACCGCACGTCGGAAGTCCGATTAACACGAAGTTAAGGAATTAGGACCGCCTTGCTGGGCTTGACAACCATCTCGAAAATCAAATCCAGATAGTGTCACAGCGCTATTCGCTTGAGCTCGGAGTGAAAAGTGTGAGAAATGTGAAATTAATTCAAAATAAAATATCTCAAATAGTAATCTGGCACCTCTCGCTTGCAAATCAGTTTTAAGCAACCAGACCGTCAGAATCAGACCAAATTACACCCTCGGATCAGGAGAAATTTCATACACATATCCATGTACTCGGAATCTCCGATCGAGATCCGCTGACCGTTGAACTGAAACTGGTTCGCCACGCGTGATCTGGGAATCCCACTGAAACGAAAACTTAATTAAACATAAATCCAGTGTTAGTGAGCTTAATTCTGACTTTTGGCTCAAGGAGGCCCGCCAGAAGTCCTCCGTTGAGCTGAAACTGACCCGCTTTGGTTATAACCTAAGTATACTTTGACCGGGAGTCCATTTCGGGGAGTTTTTAGGCTATATAAGGACCTTAAACCCTCTCTCATTGCAACCATACGAATTTGAGAGAAACCCTAGAGAGAGAAGAGAGAAAAGAGAGAGAGAGTGTGGGAGATGTGGGAGAATCTCCCTGCCATGTTTCCCTGCCGCTCCACGAGCTCCACCACTCCGTTCTAATCGCTTTCTAGGTAAGAAACCCTAACCCTAAACTAATTTGGGGTTATGATAGTTGTAGGTTATGAAATAGCTAACCTATTTCGTTTTATAGGTTGCCAAACTACCATACAGGAAAGCTTAGCAATTCTATCGACTCCATTACAATTCTATGACAAAAGGTGCAGACTTTAGGTGTATAGGTTATGGTTTGCAACGTTTTCAATGTCAAATAATGATAGATTCAGGATCTGCATGCAATTGCACATGTACAAAGTGCTGTCCGTTTTTCGTTTCGATTAAAGATGAAAAATATGGAATTTTACATACTCTAGGTATTTGTAGAAAGTACCGTATACGTATAAATTTTGGAAATGTGTTTGCCATGATTATTTGCTGTATGAATATATTATATATGGATAAAATACTTGTTTGGTGAAAGGGATCGCCCTAATACATGTTTTGCTAATATACACTATGTATGTTGAAATAGTGTATTCTAAGTGTTTGTGAAAATGGTTGAATGAGTATAGAATTCTCATTCGTGCTCGCCATGACTAATTGTCACAGATATATGATTGTTGTATTGGTGATACCCCTTTGACGAAAGGATTTGCCCTGAATCACGCCACGACCACTATACGCTATATATGTTGAAACGTGTAGCCCAAGTGTTTGTGAAAATGTTCAAATGAATATGGAGCTTGGAATCCTGCTTGCCATGACTATCCATCGTGGGTGTATGCGTGTTATGATTGGGGCAACTCCCTAGTGAAAGGATTTGGCCTAATGCCTATGTGATCAACATATGTCATGTATGTTGATGTATGTATTTTTAAAGTGTTTGTTGAAATGTCTGAATGAGTAGTAGTTAGTAAATTGTAATGTTTAAGGGTGTTGAGATATGATTCTCAACTCCTTTAACTATGTGTATGATTTTCTTGGATAACTGTGTGATTAGGAATTTAATATGTACAAACTCATGCTTGTGTTGTGCTTCATAACATGCTCAAATGATTGTATGATTTTATCTATGTGATGCATATATTTTAATTCATGTTTACGTTGTATGATCCGTCATGGGTGATGGGGGTGGAGCAACGAGTGCGTGCAACAGCCCTAGCAGCCCTAAACGGATAATATCAGTCTTTGATTGTATGATTTAAATTTTGATCCATTACTACTTTAAATATCTGAAATTGAATGTGATTGGGGCTATTGTATAGTCCAGGCAGTCGGTAACGGGATCGAATTCGTGGCTGAGTTTCATTTGTCACGTGAGATGTGTTCGACGAACCCGAGTCGTACTTCGGTTGGCGATAGTGGTTGGCCACACGAAGTGCTTATGTGCTTCATATCGTTCAACTTGTTGTGTGCTCTAGCTAGCCGAGCTCGTCAAGCAACCCGATCTGTCTTATATATGTTCACCATGTTTGGACGCTACTGCTTGAACCTAGGGTACCAAACTTACCAGCGAAATCCCTTTTAACCATGGTACCTCGATCTGCTAAGACTCATGAGCCGGGCATGGTGGTATGGGACACCGTGGTCGAGCTGTTGGCCTACGCTGGGGCCACGTGCCTCCCCGTAGTGACCAGTGAGCAACCAGACTCGTGAGCCGATTATGGTGGTATGGGACACTATATTAATGTTGTCGGCCTACATTGATAAGGTGATGGGGGAGTGGTGCAACGAATGAGAGCAATAGCCCTGACAGCCCTTTGTAGTGACCTCGAGCATACTCTGAATTTGCGGTGAGGCGACGAGTTTTGCCGCAGTGTATAGAGTATGAAACTAGGCCTGTATCTGTATAGTGATGAATCGTTAAAAAGGTGATGGGGGAGTGGTGTAACCTTTGTGCATAACAACCCTGGCAACCTTTGCAGCAACCTAGAAAACACACCATCGTATGAGATTAACTAGGACTGACGACCCTAGAATGGATCATGTTTGGGAATGATATAAGGGAGGTACCTTAGTTTCTCAATACTGTTGTTTGAAATGAACTAATAATTACTCGGTAATCATGCTCATCATCGCACTGCATGTGCCTGGTAGATGTGGAGCATTGAGGGATGAACGCATTCGCGAACGTAAGATGGTGTCGCATGAGGGTGGTTTGGCAAGAGCATACATCATGTCATTTCATACTTGCATTAAATAAGAGTAGTTAGAATTGTATGATTGTACTGCTTTATCATTACTGCTTGACTGAATTGATAACATGTTAACCTATGCTTTATTGTTCCACTGAGTTGATCACTCACTCCCACGTTACGGGACGGTGTTCCGAACACCCACCAGACTTTGTCTGATTGTAGATGGCGACGCTACTCCTGAGGCGGAGCCGGACTTTTGTGACGACGAGGATGCTTTCTCGTATATGCGGTTTTCGCGCGGCTTCATGTGAGTCGTGCCTTGATCGACGGGGTTACAGGGATGTTGACTAGATGACACTACACATTTGGTATCATTTGAATTGTACTTGTAATTCTTTAACCTGGTAACCTTATCACACTCTGGAGACTTACCATAGTTTTTATATTTTATATATCTATCATAGTCTTCCGCTTGCAAATTTAACTGTCTTTGGAGTATGATATGCTGTTTTGACTTAATCTCACTCATGTTCAATGCACTAATACAGGCAACATTCAATCATCATTCATTTTGTTGCATAAGTGACGCGTTGGAACTCGGGAGTTGGGTTTATGCTCAACCCCCGATTTTCAGGGTGTTACAGATGTATACGTTGTATTCCAGCCGTCCATTTGTTTGGACGGCGGTGGGTGAATCCACCATGATCTACGTATTTTATCCCCTTTGCCCATCCATTTTCTGGGTGTGAGACCCACCTCACACGTGCTACACGTGTGAGGGTGGGGCCCACCTTGAGATATGTATTATGTCATCCATGTGGATAGTGGGTCCCAGTAGCATACGGCTGTTGGATGGACGTCAGCAGATCCGTGGGTCACCACGATGAATGTGCACCATCCAGCCGTCCGTGTGAACCCCCACCATGATGTGTATATCTGCACCGTCCAACTGGGACGGTGTTGCACGTGCTAAGCATGCTAGGCATACTGCACGTGGCATGTGTGATGTACGCCGTCCATTTGTCGAGCCCCACACGTGATGTATGTGCCCCACCCACACTGTCCACATGTGGACGTGGGGCCTGCCATGATGTCTTGTCCTTACCGTCCAGTGGAAGGATGGTGGGGCCAACCGTGATGTATGTATTCTCCAGGTCGTTCATCTATTTCAACCACACCATTCCTCTACTGGGGCCAGTAGTTACAACTGCTGCTATGATGTCAGCAGCTGTGGGGCCCACCTTAATGATTTGTTATATATCCCAGCCGTCTAATAGGTCTGGACGGTGGGACCCACCCCTGATGTATTTATTCTATATCCATGCTGTCTATCAGGTGGACCATGCTGCAAACAGTGGGGGATTGAGCGACTACCCTTGAAAACCTTTTTAGGTCAGGGAAGTCTTGGATAAATATGAAATTTGCTTTCCTTCTTAATCTAGGTCTTGTGACCTTATGACCAGATTGGATGGAGAATATACGTTATGGTGGTTCCTACCTCGATATATGTATTTTATGCCCACACCATCCATCTTTGGACGGTGCTGTAGGGCCAACCGTGATGTATCTGCTTCATCCACACTTGTTGGACAATATTTTGATGGTGCTGATGAGCTAGATAGTGTCCAGATGGTGCTGATTTATATGGACAATGTTTGGACGGCGCTGATCAACATTAGTGTGTCACGTGGGACCACTGTGATGTATGTGATTCATCCACACAACCATTGTTTGGGACGGGGGACCACCATGATGTAGTGTCATATAGAAGCACTCATCCATTGTACCAGTAGGGTCGTGGGCCCTATTAACTTGTTAGATCCACCGTGACTTATATGTGTTATACACACACTATCCATCCATTTTTAAGGACCATGGGCCACCCAACAGGCCCACTGTAATGTGTATCTAGAACCGTCTGTTCCTTGTAAAATCCAGCGGGCCCACCTGTATTATATAAAGCCCACCTGTTGTGTATTTATGGTCCATTTAGCAAGGCCCATTATAATGTAATTCTGGCTCATATGCCGTGGCCCATTGTGATATATTTCTAGCCCAAACAATTAGGCCCATTTGATATATATTGGACCCGAGTGATGACGCCTATTGTGATGAATTTGAGGGCCAAGCGATGCGGCCCACTTGATGTGTTTGGGGCCCATGAAATATGGCCCCATGTGATGTACATATGGGCCCATTATGATGTACATGTTTTATATACACCGTCCATAGGACGTGGGCCCGACGTGATGTATATGTTGTATCTATTCCGTCCGACCACGAGAGATGTGGGGTCATCATTATGTATGTGTTGTATAATCCTGCACCATCCAGCTTGCTGGACGGTGGGCCCATCTACTGTGTAATCACATGGCCCACCATGTTGTACGTGTTTCATCTATGTCGTACACTTATGTGGCCCACCTTGATGTGTGTACAGTAGGTACACTGTCCATCTGTTGGGGCCCATTTGATATGGGCAGGGCCCACCTCAATGTGTTGTATGTAAGGCCCATTATGATGTATTTGAGGCCCAGATATGAGGCCCATTGGGATTGTATGCAACCCTTTGTATTATGTATGAGGCCCTTGTGTGAGGCCATGGGCCCACTATATGTTTGGCCCTATGAGGGTCACCCCTTGGGAGCAATGTTGGTTAAATGTCCACATTGATGAGCGATGATGGTTAGATGTTGTAACATCCCGAAAAATCGGGGGTCGAGCATAACTCAACACCCGAGTTCCAGAACATCACTTATGCAGTATAGATAATGATGATTAAATGTTTTCTGCATTAGTGCATAGAACATGAGTGAGATTAAGCCAAAATAGCATATCATACTCCAGAGACAGTTAAATTGCAAGCGGAAGACTGTGACAGATATATAAAATATATAAAAACTGTGGTGAGTCTCCAGAGTGTGATAACATTACCAGGTTAATAAATTTCAAGTACATTTCTAAAATATACCAAATGTGTAAGTGTAATGTCTTCTATCCCAAGTACCATAGCCCCGTCAATACAATACCAGGTCTTCATAAACCTGACAGAGAACTACATGTAGAAGAACTCCTCCTCCACATCACAATAGTCCGGCTCTGCTTCATAAGCATCGCCATCACCTGAAACTCAACAAATCTGGTTGGTGTGTACAACACCGTCCCGTAACGTGGGAGTGAGTGATCAACTCAGTGGAACAATAAAGCATAGGTTAACATGTTATCAACTCAGTCAAGCAGTAATGATAAAGCAGTACAATCAAACAATTCCAACTACTCTTATTTAATGCAAGTATGAAATGACATGATGTATGCCCTTGCCAAACCACCCTCATGCGACACCATCTTACGTTCGCGAATGCGTTCATCCCTCAGTGCTCCACATCTACCAGGCACATGCAGTGCGATGATGAGCATGATTACCGAGTAATTATTAGTCCTTTTCAAACAGCGGTATTGGGAAACTAAGGTACCTCCCTTGTATAATTCCCAAACATGATCCATTCTAGGGTCGTCAGTCCTAGTTAATCTCATACGATATTATGGTTTGAGAGGCATAGTGAAGGCATCACAAAGGGCTCGTCACCCATCAGCACGGATACAGATCTCACCGTATGCGGCTCAATTGCTGGCCGTCAGCTCGAATACAGGTCTCACCGTACTCGGCTCAATCGCTAGCCGTCAGCTCGAATACAGATCTCACCGTACTCGGCTAAACTCATGCTCTAGTTGCTGTTAAGGGCTCGTCGCCAATCACAGACCTTAGAGTATACTCGAAGACACTACGGAGGACTCGTCGCCCGTCAGCACGAAGACAGGTCTCACCGTATTCGGCTCTCACCGTAGGTGTCGACAGCTCGAATATAGTATCCCATACCACCATAATCGGCTCACGAGTCTGGTTGCTTACTGGTCACTACGGGGAGGCACGTAACCCTAGCGTAGGGCGACAGCTCGACCACGGTGTCCCATACCACTATGTCCGGCTCATGAGTCTTAGCGGATCGAGGTACCATGGTTAACGGGATTTCACTGGTAAGTTTGGTACCTTAGGTTCAAGCGGTAACGTCCAAACATGGTGAACATACATAATATAGATCGGGTTGCTTGACGAGCTCGGCTAGCTCGAGCGCACAACAAGTTAAACGATATGAAGTGTATAAGCACTTCGTGTGGCCAACCACTATCGCCAACCGAAGTATGACTCGGGTTCGTCGAACACATCTCACGTGGCAAATGAATCACAGCCACGAATTCAATTCTGTTACCGATTGTCTGGACTATAATCATAGCCCCAAACACAATCAATTGCAGATAGATAAAGCAGTAGTGGATCAAGATTCAACTCATACAATCAAGGTCTGGTATTATCCGTTTAGGGCTGTCAGGGCTGTTGCACGCACTCGTTGCTCCACTCCCCCATCACCCATGACGGATCATACAACGTAAACATGAATTTAAACATATGCATTACATAGATAAAATCATACAATCAATTGAGCATGTTATGAAGTACAACATAAGCATGAGTTTGTACACATTCAATTCCTAATCACACAGCTATCCAAGGAAATCATACACATAGTTAAAGGAGTTGAGAATCATATCTCAACACCCTTAAACATTACAATTTACTAACTACTACTCATTTAAATATTTCAACAAACACTTTAAAATACATACATCAACATACATAACATATGTTGATCACATAGGCATTAGGCCAAATCCTTTCACTAGAGAGTTGCCCCAATCATAACACGCATACACCCACGACGGATAGTCATGGCAAGCAGGAATCCAAGTTCCATATTCATTCAGTCATTTCCACAAACACTTGGGCCACACATTTTAGCATATATAGTATATTTTGGTCGTGGCATGATTTAGGGCAAATCCTTTCGTCAAAGGGGTATCGCTAATACAACAATCATAAATCTATGACAATTAGTCATGGCGAGCACAAATGAGAATTCTATACTCATTCGGTCATTTTCACAAACACTTAGAATACACTATTTTAACATACATAGTGTATGTTAGCAAATCATGTATTAAGGCGAATCCTTTCGCCAAACAAGTATTTTATCCATATATAATATATTCATACAACAAATAATCATGGCAAACACATCTCCAAAACGTATACGTATACGGTATTTTCTAGAATACACTATTTCAACAACATAGTGTATATTAGCAAAACATGTATTAGGGCGAGTCCTTTCGCTAAATAAGTATTTTATCTATATATAATATATTCATAAAACAAATAATCATGGCAAACACATTTCCAAAATTTATATGTATACAGTACTTTCTACAAATACCTAGAGTATGCAAAATTCCATATTCTACGTCTTTAAACGAAACGGAAAACAAACAACACTTTGTACATGTGCAATTGCATGCAGATCATGAATCTATCATTATCTGACATTGAAAGCGTTGAAAACCGTAACCTATACACCTAAAGTCCGTACCTTTTGTCGTAGAATCGTAATAGATCTGATAGGTTTGCTAAGCTTCCGTATTCGGCAGTTTGGAAACCTATAGAACGAAATAGGTTAGCTATTTCATAACCTACAACTATCATAACCCCAAAATAGATTAGGGTTAGGGTTTCTTACCTAGAAACGGAGTCGGAATGGCCGGGAAAGCGATAAGAATGGAGTGGTGAAGCTCGTATAGCGGCAGGGAAGAGTGGCAGGGAGATTCTCCCACTGCTCCCACACTTTCTCTCTCTTTTCTCTCTTCTCTCTCTAGGGTTTCTCTCAAATTCGTATGGCTGCAATGAGAGAGGGTTTAAGGTCCTTATATAGCCTAAAAACTCACCGAAATAGACTCCAGGTCAAAGTATACTTAGGTTATAACCAAAGCGGACCTGTTTCAACTCAACGGAGAACTTCTGGCAGGCCTCCTTGAGCCAAAGGTCGGACTTAAGCTCAACAACACTGGATCTACGTACTATTAAGTTTTCGTTTCGGTCGGGATTCCAGATTGCAAAAGGCGGATCGGTTTCAGTTCAACGGTCAGCGGATCTCGATCGGAGATTTCGAGTACATGGATATGTGTATGAAATTTCTCCTGATCCGAGGGTGTAATTTGGTCTGATTCTGACGGTCTGGTTGCTTAATACTGATCCGCAAGCGAGTGGTACTAGATTATTATTTGAGATATTTTATTTTGAATTAATTTCACATTTCTCACACTCTTCACTCCGAGCTCAAGCGAATAGCGCTGGGACACTATCTGGACTTGATTTCTGAGATGGTTGTCAAGCCCAGCAAGGCAGTCCTAGTTCCTTAACTTCGTGTTAATCGGACTTCCGACATGCGGTCCAGATCCGATACGGAGTTTCAAGATGCTCCCGAGAGCAGCCGGGTAATGAGATTGATCCTAGATTTTAGGGTAACCTAGCGTCAATGATTCTACAAGTTTTGAGTCTTGCAGATCGTATTTAAAACGATCGGTGCTAATTTCACAGGCACTCTAACTTAACACTGGCTAATTCTCACCTAATTTCTAAAGGATTTAGTCCTGAGTAATTTCTATTTGAGGTGGTACCTGGGCCTTTGTAGTTTGTATATAAAGTGATCCAAGTTATACTACTTAGCTAGTTTAAGATAACGTCTAGGGTGAAAGTACTTAGAAAAATTTAAAAGAACAAGGTGGTGAAGGTTGGGATTTGTGAAGAAAATGGTTTGAAAAGGGATTTGAGGCTTTAATTGAGTGTTTGAGAAGTTAAATCTGTGTTAGGATTGACCCATCGCCTAAGGATGTCTAATTCCAAGTTGGGAAAAATCTGGGTTGTTATAGATGTCCACATTGTGACCTTCCTTTAGGCCTAGTTAGGCCCATTCCCATTATTCTCTAGTGGGTTAACCCAAATTATTGGGCTCCATTGATATTGCTTAATTCATCATTGATCGTCCATCTATAGATCTTGCCTTGCATCGAGGCCAATTTCGATTGTCGAGGCCGAGTCCGATCGACGAGGCTGATTGTTTAAGCCGATTCTGACTGTCGAGGTCGAGTATCGAGGCCTATTACGATTTGTCGAGGCCGATTGTATAGGCCGATTTCAATTGTCGAGATCGAGTATCGAGGCTGATTCCGATTTGTCGAGGTCGATTATATAGGCGGATTCCGATTCGTCGAGGTCGATTGTATAGGCCGATTCTGATTGTCGAGGCTGAGTATCGAGGCCGATTCCAATTTGTCGAGGCCGATTCCGATTGTCGAGGTCGATTGCATAGGTCGATTCCGATTGTTGAGGCCGAGTATTGAGGTCGATTCCAATTGTTGAGGTCGATTTCAATTGTCAAGGCCGATTTCGATTGCCAAGGCCGACTGTCGAGACCTATATGATGTATATGTGACCCGTAGTTGAGGCCCATTGTAATGCATTTGAGGGCCAGGCAATGGAGTCCATTGTGATGTATATGAGGCCCATGTGAGAGGCCCATCGCGATGTGTATTAAGCTCTTAAGTGAGGCCTATGGTATTATATATTAGGTCCTTGTGTGAGGCCATGGGTCCACTATTTGTTCGGCTCTATGTGGGCCATTCCTTGGGGGCAATGTTGGTTAAATGTCCACATTGTCGAGGCCGATTGTTGATGTCAGTTATTAATACCAATTATGAGTATGTGACAGCATAGCATCATGATACATGCCCATATGCATCATCTGCATGTTTATTGTGAGATGTGATTGACCCTTGCATATGCCATAATACAGATGGTTTATGAGACTCTCTAATAGGTAGAGTTATCCCACATGAACACACGGAATGCGCAAGATTGATACATGATTGGACTACATGACTCATGCATCTTGCATTGTGTGATTGTGATTACTGTACGCCCTAGCGACATCAGGGTTGTGACCTCCACAGGCATGTCGTGGATGGCCAGATGGGACACTAAAAATGTTTGGTTCGAGCATCTGGGCACTTTGGATGTCTGTGGGTGAAAGTCCATAAACCTACGAGGACAGGAGACGCCTCAACGTCTAGACTGAGTGGACACATGAGCGCCCGAGTGCCGAATACCAGTAAGCCGCGTCTCCCACTGTATTGTGGTCGGTTAGGATAGGGTGTAGCCTTATCCGCCTGAGTGAGGGGGCTATAAGCTAGGTTGAGTTTGACTAGCTTTCAAATGGGTCTGTTATCGACGAGCCAGGTAGGCATTGATATACTACTGACAAACGGGTAGTGAGGTCTTTTCCACTCGCTGGGCTACGTGGTCGGATGGGGCGGTAGCCAGTTTGGAGTGTACTAGACCCCGGTGATGATCCAAGAGATGCATGGTGCTGATATGTGGTCTTATTGAGCAGAAGTTACATACTCATTCATTCATTCACTATTCACTCGGGCTGGTGGTGCGCAACTATCTGTTACGTGTACCTTCGCAACAGCTAGGATTTCGGTTGGGGCGCGCGACTAACCTGAGATCAGGAGTTTACCACATTGAGTCTGATTATCCAAATTTAGGTATGGGACTAGTTTGGATAGAAGTCCCTTGTGACGGACCCCATAGCTTGCGATACTACGTACTATCATCCCAACTTCACTCCAGCTTAGTCATTTCATTCGCACTGCACAACATTTAACATTTTGGGTTACTGTGTTTTTGCATTTATATGGCTTAGATGAGGTTGACGATATTCGTGAACTCATCAGGAATTGTATATTGCATTGCATCCTCGACATCTGATATTTGGCTCTTTATGACTCGTTTGCATAGCTAATTTGTTTTACGTACTCTGATATTATTTGACTCATGGACTTGTCAGTATTTCCGCTTACTCTAATATTATATGATTCATGATCTTAATAGTATTTTCGATATTGTATGATTATGGCATTGTATTGAATACTTGACACTTACCTTGTGCACACACTTATACCACCCTCCAAGCTTTCTATAAGCTTATGCACGATAGATGCGTGCAGGTAATGTTAGGTTGCAGTAGCGTGGAGCTTGGAGCATGTTACTGACTTCTGGAGCTTTGGTTTTGACATATGTATTTTCCTTTCAGCATTGTATTCAATGTTTATATTGGTGAATATGTGATGATGATGTTGCCTTTGTGATTTGGGTATACTTCTGGTTATGCTTCTTATGAGACAAATGTACATTGAAAATCCTCCATGTAGGATCCCAGGATCAGAATCTGGTGTATGTGCTGGAAGCCGAGAATGGGGTACTACGGAGGCTGTCGGTACCGGATTCAACGATTGGGAATTTCGTGGGCCCGGTTTTTGAGTTTGGGGTGTGACAGATATTGGTATTAGAGCATAACTTAGGAATACCTGAGGATAACATTACATTTCTATTGATAGCTACCTTATACTGTATGATTGTTGAAAACTTAGAGTGATTAGATCCCCGAGTTTGAATAACTTAAAGATTTTCTGATATAGCTCCATGTCGTTGAGATTCTAAGGCTGTATAGTATTCCATTTTCGATCATTTCTAATTCGGGATCCGAGGATCAGTGGGGTCATCATAGCATTGATGAGGTATCATGACGGCACGAGGTTCAGATTAGAGAGCGTTATTTGTTTATAGATTGATTATGCCTTGTATTGTATTGATTAGTATATGTATAAGTCGATGCTTTCTCTTCCCTTGCTTTGTCTTGGGTGATAGTTAATTTCGAGGATGAAATTTTTATTAGGAGGGGAGAGCTGTGAGACCTGTATCCTAGCCTGTATCGTTCCGTAGGCTTCCGCGGTCCTCCTGATCGAATTCCGGCGACCCGCGACGCGTAGATAGTAGTTGCGTGCATCCCTGAGTTACATCCTATCGATTTGAGTCGACTTGACCCAAAACTTGTATCAGTGCGACTGCGCCGTCGCCACGGTTCCGACGCCGCGTCTCCTACGCCGATGCGATACCCGGGCCAGGAGATGTTGGCCCGCGTTCAGTTTGAGAAAACGCCGCGCGTTTGCAATCCCAAGAGAATCTCTATAACATGTCCCTTCAATCAATCCCATCAATCACCTCACATGTCAATTATAACACCCCATCCCCAAGAAACTCCAAAGTCAAAGCAACCCATACATGTCAAGTACACCTATCACTCCATCACTTTTCACCCATCCCCCTCTCCCATCACTTCTCTCCCATCTCTTCTCTCTCTCTCTCTCTCTCTCTCTCTCTCTCTCTCTCCATTTTCAAGCAAGCCACCGTGAGAGCAATCGTCCAAGCTTCATGAGAGAGCTAGTATGCCCCACCTTCATACCATCCAAGCTTTATCTCCACTGTTGAAACTCTTTCCTTGGAACTTTAGAATGCTTTAGCGGAAGAAGGAAGAGAAGATCAAAGGTGGGTGTTCATCATCTCAATTTTTTTTATTTATTTATTTAGGGCCCACTTGTAATGTGACCCACTTGATGTATGCATTGTATTTTAAGGGACCCATAGTGGCGGGGTCCCTCCCATCTCCACCGTGCTCTCTTTCTCCCTCTCTATTTCTCTCTCTTTTCTCCTTCTTCCTCTCTCTCCTTTTGTGTGTGGCCCACCTGTGGTATGACGATCCAGACCGTCTGACTGCGGGACCAACTTTGCTGCCCGTCCGTGTGGACGACCTTGATGAAAGGAAAAAACAAATACCAGCATGATTCAGAACTTTGGTGGGCCACGCTGACGTGGGAACCCACCACTAGAGAAGCAGGTTGGCTAGTATACCTCACCAGCTACATAGATGATGACGTCAGCTAAACCTATGGCCCCTAGTGATGTATATGTTGTATTCCAGCCGTCTATTTGTTTGGACGGTGGTGGGTGAATCCACCATGATCTACGTATTTTATCACCTCTACCCATCCGTTTTCTAGGTGTGGGACCCACCTCACACGTGCTACACGTGTGAGGGTGAGCCCACCTTGAGATATGTATTATGCCATCCAGGTGGACAGTGGATCCCGGCAGCATACAGCTGTTGGGTGGACGTCAGCAGATCCGTGGACCACCACGATGAACGTGCATCATCCAGCCATCCGTGTGAACCCCCGCCATGATGTGTATATCTGCACCGTCCAACTGGGACGGTGGTACACGTGCTAAGCATGCTGGGCATGCTGCACGTGGCATGTGGGACCCAACTAGATGCATGTATTTTATATTTCCACCGTCCAGAGATGTCTGGACGGTGCAGCAGAAATCACACTGTGATGTGTGATGTACACCGTCCATTTGTGGAGCCCCACATGTGATGTATGTTCCCCACCCACACCGTCCACATGTGGACGTGGGCCCACCATGATGTCTTGTCGTTACCTTCCAGTGGAAGGATGGTGGAGCCAACCATGATGTATGTATTCTTCACGCCGTTCATCTGTTTCAACCACACCGTTCTCTGCTGGGGCCAGCAGTTACAGCTGCTGCTATGACATCAGCAGCCGTGGGACCCACCTTAATGATTTGTTGTATATCCCAGCCGTCCAGCAGGTCTGGATGGTGGGACCCACCCCTGATGTATTTATTCTATATCCAAACAATAGGGGATTGAACGACTACCCTTGAAACCCTTTTTGGGTCAGGGAAGTCTTGGATAAATATGAAATTTATTTTCCTTCTTAATCCAGGTCTTGTGACCTTATGACCAGATTAGATGGAGAAAATACGTTATGGTGGGCCCTGCCTCGATATATGTATTTTATGCCCACACCGTCCATCTCTGGACGGTGCTGTGGGCCAACCGTGATGTATCTGCTTCATCCACACGTGTTGGATGATATTTTGACGGTGCTGATGAGCTGGACAGTGTCCAGACAGTCCTGATTTATATGGATAATGTTTGGGCGGCGCTGATCATCATTAGTGTGTCACGTGGGACCACTGTGATGTATGTGATTCATCCACACCGACCAGGGACGGGGGACCACCAAGATGTATGTGTCGTATACGAAGCACTCATCCATTGTACCAGTAGGGCCATGGCCCCATTAACTTGTGAGATCCACTTTGATTTATATGTGTTATACACACTATCCATCCATTTTTAAGGACCATGGGCTGCCCAACAGGCCCACTGTAATGTGTATCCAGGACTGTCCGTTCCTTGTAACATCCAGCGGGCCCACCTGTATTATATAAAGTCCACCTGTTGTTTATTTATGGTCCATTTAGCAAGGCCCATTGTAATGTAATTCCGGCCCATATGTCGTAGCCCATTGTGATATATTTCCAGCCCAAACGATTAGGCCCATTGTGATGTATATTGGGCTCGAGTGATGATGCCTATCGTGATGAATTTGAGGGCCAAACGATGCGGCCCACTTGATGTGTTTGGGGCCCATGAAATATGGCCCCATGTGATGTACATATGGGCCCATTATGATGTACATGTTTTATATGCACCATCCATGGGACGTGGGCCCGACGTGATGTACGTGTTGTATCTATTCCATCTGACCACGAGAGACGTGGGGTCCCCATTATGTATGTGTTGTATAATCCTACACCATCCAGATTGCTGGACGGTTGACCCATCTTCTGTGTAATCGTAGGGCCCACTATGTTATACGTGTTTCGTCTATGTCATCCACTTATGCGGCCCACCTTGATGTGTGTACAGCAGGTACACTGTCCATCTGTTGGGGCCCATTTGAGATGTGCAGGCCCACCTCGATGTGTTGTATGTAAGGCCCATTATGATGTATTTGAGGCCCAGATATGAGGTCCATTGAGATTGTATGCAGCCCTTTGTATTGTGTATGAGGCCCTTGTGTGAGGCCATGGGCCCACTATATGTTTGGTCCTATGAGGGTCACCCCTTAGTAGCAATGTTGGTTAAATGTCCACATTGACGAGCGATGATGGTTAGATGTCCACATCGTGACCTTCTATTAGGCCTAGTTAAGCCCATTACCATCATTCTCTAGTGGGTTAACCCAAATTATTGGGCTCCATTGGTATTGCTTGATTCATCATCGACCGTCATCTATAGACCCTGCCTTGCATTGAGGCCGATTTCGATTGTCGAGGCCGAGTATCGAGGTCGATTCCGATCGACGAGGCTGATTGTATAAGCCGATTCCGACTGTCGAGGCCGATTACGATTTGTCGAGGCTGATTGTTTAGGCCGATTTCGATTGTCGAGGCTGAGTATCAAGGCCGATTCCAATTTGTCAAGGCCGATTGTATATGCCGATTCCGATTCGTCGAGGCCGATTGTATTGGCCGATTCCGATTGTCGAGGCCAATTCCAATTTGTCGAGGCCGATTTTATAAGCCGATTACGATTGTCGAGGCCGAGTATTGAGGCCAATTCCGATTGTTGAGGCCGATTTCGGTTGTCAAGGCCGATTTCGATTGCTAAGGCCGAATGTCGAGACCAATATGATGTATATGCAACCCGTAGTTAAGGCCCATTGTGATGCATTTGAGGGCCAGGCGATGGAGTCCATTATGATATATATGAGGCCTATGTGAGAGGCCCATCGTGATGTGTATTAAGCTCTTGAGTGAGGCCCATGGTGTTATATATTAGGTCCTTGTGTGAGGCCACTATATGTTAGGTTCTATGTGGGCCATTCCTTGGGGGCAATGTTGGTTAAATGTCCACATTGTCGAGGCTGATTGTTGATGCCGGTTATTAATACCGATTATGAGTATGTGACAGCATAGCATCATGATACATGCCCATATGCATCATCTGCATGTTTATTGCGAGATGTGATTGACCCTTGCATATGCCATAGTACAGATGGTTTATGAGACTCCCTGATAGGTGTAGTTATCTCACATGAGCGCACGGTATGTGCAGGATTTATACATGATTGGACTACATGACTCATGCATCTTGCATTGTGTGATTGTGATTACTGTACGCCCTAGCGACATCAAGGCTGTGACCTCCACAGACATGTCGTGGATGGCCAGATGGGACACCTAAAATGTTTGGTTCAAGCATCTGGGCACTTTGGATGTCCGTGGATGAAAGTCCCTAAACCTCCGAGGCCAGGAGATGTCCCAACGTCTAGACCGAGTGGATACATGAGCGTCCAAAGTGGTGAATACCAGTAGGCCGCGTCTCCCATTGTGTCGTAGTCGGTTGGGATGGGGGTATGGCCTTATCCACCCGAGTGAGGGGGCTATAAGCTAGCTTGAGTTTGACCAGCTTCCAAATGGGTCCGCTATCGACGAGTCGGGTAGGCATTGGTATACTACTGGCAGGCGGGTAGTGAGGTCTTTTCCACTCGCTGGGTTATGCGGTCGGCTGGGGCGGTAGCCAACTTAGAGTGTGTAACAGCCTACGCCCACACTGTATAATATTGTCAGCTCTGGGCACAGCCCACACAGTTTTGTTCTAGGGGTCGTCCCCAAAAGGCCTCATTCATCCCCAAAAGAATCATATAGAAGGATCGTTTTGACCACACCACAAATAGCAATGGAGATAATAATTTTCACGGCTAATTAAATCACAAGGCCCACTATAAAGTTTATTTTTCAACCAATCTAATCATAAGGTCATAAAGACCTGGATTAAGAGGGGAAAACAAATATCATATAGGTCCAAACCCTGTAGCCCAAGGGTTTTTTAATGGTGGACATTCAAACTCACTATTTTCTATAATGTGGTCCACCTGATCCTAGATCTGTCTCATTTTTAGTCTTAAGCCGTAAGATGATCTTAACAAAGGGTTGGACGGTTTGGATGCAACACATGCATCATGGTGGGCCCCACCGTCTAAACAGTGGACAGTGTGGATACATACATCATTGGGCCCACGTTGCAAGTACGCAGCCACATGCTGGGGGCGGGCAGGCGTAGATAAAACACTTACTTCTTGGTGGGGTCCACATGTGTGGCCCACCGTAATGTTTATCTGCTGTCCAAACCGTTGATAAGGTCACACGGACCCTGGATGAATAGGAAAAACAAATTTTATAATGATCCAAAACTTCTGTGATACCCAAAAGGGTTCCAATGGCAGACGTTCACTCCCATTGCTTCCTGTGACGTGGGCCACCTGAGTGTTGTATACGACTGATTTTTGGGGTGGCCCACTCGTCAGAGGGGACCCAATAAATGCACGGTGTGGATGATCAACACACATCATGGTGGGGCCCACGGCTGGGACCCCTGCCCCTCCACCAGGCCATGCACACCGTAGGACACTGCTGCATCCTCTCACTATTAGCAGCAGCAGCGCATGCTGCTGCTGTTATATTATTATTATTATTTTTATTTTTAAATATTGTTTTTCTATGGTTTTTCCATGATAGGGCCCGCATCAGGGGGATCCACTCCACTCATTGGATTCCATGGCTCAAGATCATCCAAATGAGCCCATTATGCAGCATGTTTTGGTGTACCGAAACGTCAGGGTGGATCTCAATGGTGGACACACTGTTTTCTATGTTATGGCCCGCCAGATAGTCAGATTGGCTTCATTTTTTTGGCTCAATGCCTAAAATGAGCTAGAGAATGGAATGGACGACGTGGATTGAATATATGTGGAGTTGCCACCCTATACTATATGAGGCCTTTTAGGGGCGACCCCGAGAACAAAACCGTGCAGGTTGTGCCCAGAGCGGACAATATCATACGGTGTGGGCATGGACTGTTACAAATGGTATCAGAGCCGAGGACGACTCTGCCCTCGGTGGGGGATTTATGATGCCCCGTCACTGTGATCACATGTGGACTGGCACACGTGGGCGGGCGCACATGTGGGCACGCCCCAAGATGGCTGATAGGCTACTGTGTGGCTGACAGGCTACTGTGCTGGCAGGCTACTATGTACACAGTGAAAGTGAAACTTTATCCCACATTGGAAGTGTCATATGAAGTTGTGGTGGTTATATGTGGTGTTGCCACCTTATACTGTATGAGGCCTTTTGGGGCCGACCCAGAGAACAAAACCGTGTGGGCTGTGCCCAGAGCAGACAATATCATACAGTGTGGGCGTGGGCTGTTACAGAGTGTACTAGACCCCGGTGATGATCTCAGAGAGGTACGGTGCTGACATGTGGACTTATTCATTCATTCACTGTTTACTCGGGCTAGTGGTGCGTAAGTATCTGTTACGTGTACCTTTGCAATGGCCAGGATTTTGGTTGGGGCGAGCGACTAACCTGAGATCAGGAGTTTACCACATTGAGTCTGATTATCCAAATTTAGGTATGAGACTGGTTTGGATAGAAGTCCCTTGTGATAGACCCCATAGCTTGCGATACTACGTACTATCATCCCGACTTCACTCCAGCTTAGTCATTTCATTCGCATTGCATATTGCATTGCATTCACAACATTTAACATTTTAGGTTACTGTGTTTCTGCATTTATATGGCTTAGATGAGGTTGACGGTATTCGTGAACTCATCAGGAATTGTATATTGCATTGCATCCTCAGCATCTGATATTTGGCTCTTTATGACTCCTCATTTGCATAGTTGATCTGTATTACTCTGATATTATTTGACTCATGGACTAGTCTGTCATGCCCCGAACTCAGAAACCGGGCTCACAAAATTCTCAATCACCGAATCCGGTGCCGACAGCCTCCGTAGTACCCCATTCTTGGCTTCGGGTAGCCATACACTAGATTCCAATCCTGGGATGCTATAAGGAGGATTTCTAATAATGAATTTGATTCGTAATGAGCATAACCATAAGCATAACCCACGAACAATAACCACAAGAACACCATCACAAAATCCACTATGATAAAAAACTTTGAGTACAAGGCGTATGAATGGAAATACAAGATAGTGATAATAACAAAATTTCAAAAGCTCAACTGCACGCTCCAAATGCGGCGAGACTACGGTTGCGTCCTAGCGTCACCTGCACGCATCAATCATGCATAAGCTTATTGAAAGCTTAGAGGGTGGTGTAGGTGTGTGCACAATACGAGCGTGCTTAGAATGCATGGTCAGAGTAATGCGGAGTAGTACTGATGAGTACATGAATGCAATCAGCCGTACCAAGGCTATGCGGTGCAGAATATAAATGATATTCGCCATATCAAGGCCATGCGATGCATAATGTAAGTCAAGCATGCCAATCCACATCCACATATCAATGAAACTCCTCACTAGAGCATCAGATCAATATGGTTCTCAGTCTGGATAATCACCGGAGTCTAGTACACTCTACGCCAGCTTGTCATCCCTATCTAAACTCACAACTGGGAGAGTGGAAGAGACCTCGCTATCCGCTTGCCAATAGCGGGCCCGGCTCGTCGATAGCGGACCTATTCCTCAAGCTGGTCAAACTCAACCTAGAAATTGTCCCCTCACTCAGGCGGGTAAGGTCACACCCCTTTCCAACCGACCACGACACAGTGGGAGACACAGCCTACTGGTATACGGCCCTCGCGCGATCGTGTATGCACTCGGTCTCGACGTTGGAGTCATCCTCTGGTACCATCGGGTTTACAAATTTTCACCCAAGGACATCTATGACGCCCGTATGCTAGAACTAAACATTTTCGGTATGCAATCCAGCCACCCACGATGTGTCTTGGAGGATTTGACCCTGATATCGCTAGGGCATACAATAATCATGATCACACAAATGCAAGTGCATGAATCACCCTACCAAACATGCAACAATCCTACGCGCACCGCGCGCTCATGTAGGGCAATTCCGCCTATCAGGGAGCTCATAAACAATCCGCCTGAAAGCATATGCTATGATCGGTCACTCGTCATATCAGACATACATATGATGCGTGTGATCATGAATCATGAATCTATACTAAACATGTCATAGGGTGATGGGCTTGTGCATAACAGATATGGGCCTAGACGGCCTACTCACTACAAGTATGGGCCTATCAATGGGCCTTAGGGCGAGTGATAATGCGAACATTTAACCAACATCATCTTACAATGTGGATGTCAAACCATCATTGCTTCCAAGGCACGGCCCGCCATCGAGATCATCACAAGTACCACGGTGGAAACACATTATAATGGGTCTTATGTATATCCCATTGGGCCTCGACCCATGAGCCTCCAATACGTCAAATGGGCCTCAAACCATGGTCTCATATATATCAAAGTGGGCCTTAGTGGGCGGGCCATAAATACATTAAGATGGGCCTCATCAATGGCCTTAAAATAATCTCCAAAATGGTTGGACGGTTGGGATGAACTCATGCATCATGGTAGGTCCCATAGGGATGAAAGGCATAAATAAATCACACACTCCATGGTGGAGGTCCACACTGATGAAAGGTGTGGACACAATACATACATAAGTGGGTTCTAAATAGGACCCACCATAATGTTTATTTTTCACCCAACCTAGGGCCCAACATAATGTTTATTTGCAATCCAACTATTCATAAGGTCACGTGGACTAGGGTAGGGCCCACTGTAATATTTATTTGCAATCCAATCTATTCATAAGGTCACGTGGACTAGGGTAGGGCCCACTGTAATATTTATTTGCAATCCAATCTATTCATAAGGTCATGTGGACCTTGGGCCCACCGTGATATTTATTTATCATCCAACCTATTGGGGAGGTCACACGGACCAGGGGCCCACCGTACCGTTTATTTTTCACCCAATTTGTTGATTGGGTCATGTGGACAGGGAGCCCACCGTGATGGGGTTCACAAATCCAGCCCACCCATTATGTTCGTCCCACTTGGCTGAGGGTTCAGACCAGGTTTCAGCCGCATCCAAATTTCAGATAGGCCCCACCAAGTGATTTTATATGTTTTAGGCATGTCCTCACATGATTTTAGATGGTATGACCCACCTGAATTCCGTATATGGCTGATTTTTAGGATATCCCAAATTTAAAGGGGATGTATCAAATGCATGGTGTTGATGTTCGAAACACATCACGGTGGGGGCCCATAGCTGGGGCCGTGAGGCCCAGCCCGTCCATCCGTCAGCGTCAGCACGCAGGCAGCGCCTGCGTGTGTTCTGCAGCTGATGCACTCTCTCTCTCTCTCTCTCTTTTCTTTTTCTTTTTTTTTTTTTTAAAATCTGTTTTCCTGTGGTTTTTCACAGGTGGGGCCTGCCTCGGACGAGTCCACCTAGCCATTGGTCTCTGTGGCTCGATACAATCCCAACGAGTCCAATATTGGACAGGTTTTGACATACCTATAACGTCTCAGAAAATTTCGTACAAAGACCCGAGTGCCACCTCAGGCAGAAATCGCTCAGGATCAAATCCTTTAGGAATTAGACAAAAGTAAGTAAGTGTTAAACTGGATTAGCTACGAAATCCGCTTGATCCACTTTAAATACGATTTGTAAGACCCAAAACTTGTAGAATCAGTGACGTTAGGTTACCCTAAAATCTATGATCAATCTCATTACCTAGCTGCTCTCGGGAGCACATTGAAACTCCGTATCAGATTTGGACCGCACATCGAAAGTCTGAATAATACGAAGTTATAGAATTAGGTCCGCCTTGCTGGGCTTGACAACTATCTCGGAAATCAAATCCAGATAGTGTTCCGGGGCTATTCGCTTGAGCCCGGAGCGAAGTGTGTGAGAAAACGTGGTTTTCTTTAGAAATTAAATCTAATTTAAGTAATCTGAGACTTATCGCTTACGGGCCTGATATAAGCAATCAGACCGTCAGAATGTGACCCAAAGACACCCTCAGATCAGGAGAAATTTCATACACATGGCAGTGTACTTGTAACCCTAATCGAGTTCCGGTGACCGTTGAACTGAAACTGGTCCGCCACGTGTGATCTGGGAACCCGACTGGATGAAAACTTAACTCGACCTAGATCCATAGTTAGGAAACTTAAGTCCTACCTTTGGCTCAAGGGGGGCTCCGGAAGTGCTCCGTTGAGACGGAACAGCCTCCCTTTGGACATAACCTAAGTATACCTTGGCCCTGGGCCTATTTCTGGCAATTCCGAGCCTATATAAGGACCTTAAACCCTCTCTCATTCACTCCATACGAATTTGAGAAAACCCTAGGAGAGAGAAGAGAGTAAAGAGAGAGAAAGTGTGAGAGAAGTGGGAGGAGATTCTTGTTGATCTATCCTGCTATTCTACGTGCCTATCCATCACTACCGTATCGCTTTTCCGGCGATTCTGATTCTGTTTTCGGGTAAGAAATCCTAACCCTAATCAGTTCTAGAGATCCAACTAGTGTAAGTGATGAAATAGCTAACCTATTTCATGTCATAGGTTGTCGTTCTACCGTTGATAAAGACTTGGTGTTTAAACTGAGTCCGTTACTCGCTTCTACGGCATAAGGTGCGGACTATAGATGCTTAGGTTATGGTTTTCAACGCTTTCAATGACGGATAATGATAGATTCATGATCTGGGTGTTATTTCACATGCAAAATGTGATGTTCGTTGTACGATTCAGTTATGTATGCAATTTATGGCGTATAGTATATTCTGTATATTTGTAGAAAATAATGTATATGTACAAAATATGAAAGTGTGTTTGCCATGATTAATTACTGTGTATATATGCTAGATATATGTGTAATAACTACTCAGCGAAAGGATTCGCCCTAATACATGTTTCAGCCAATATGCGTTATGTATGTTAATAAGTGTATACTAAGTATTTGTGAAAATGCTTGTATGAGTAAAGTACTTAGATGATAGTGCTTAGGGTAGGTGTTGAGATAGGATTCTCAACTACCTTAGAGATGTGTATGATTTCCTCCATGCAAGTTGTTTAAGTTAATCGCTTACGTATGAAATGTATGTGTTTGTATTTCCTGCTTACATTGTGCTTTATAACATGCTTGTTAACATGTTTGAATTACTTTGTTAATTCGGCTTTGACTACTCCACATGTTTTCTGGGTAAGGATTGAATGTGTTGGGGCTATGTTATAGTCCAGGCAATTGGTAACAGGCTTGTAGTCGTGGCTGAGATTCATTCGCCACGAAGGACGTGTTTGATGAACCCAAGTCATACTAAAGTTGTCAGCAGTGGTTAGGCCACACGAAGAGCTTATGCACTTCATGTCGATCAACTTTGGGTGCGCTCGTACTAGTCGAGCCCGTCAAGTAACCCGATGTGCCGATGTATGTTCACCATGTATGAACGCTACTGCTTGAACCTAAGGTACCAAACTCATCGGTGGAATCCCGTTAACCTTGGTACCTCGATCCGCTAAGACTCATGAGTCAGACATGGTGGTATGAGACACCGTGGTCGAGCTGTCGGCCTACGCTGGGGCGACGAGTCTCCTCGTAGTGACCAGTGAGCAACCCAGATTCGTGAGCTGAATACGGTGGTATGAGACACTATATTCGAGCCGTCGGCCTACACTGATTGGTGACGAGCCCTTTGTAGTGACCTCGAGCATACTCTGATTCTACGTGGAGACGACAACCCTTCCGTAGCATCTAGAGTATACACTAGGCCTATACTAATTTGGCGATGAGCCCTTTGCAGCGACCTAGAACTGCATCATCGTATGAGATTTACTAGGACTGACGACCCTAGAATGGATCCTTGTTTGGGAATGATAAGGGAGGTACCTTAGTTTCCCAATCCTGCTGTATGAAAAGGACTAATAAGAACTTGGTAATCTTATGCATGCACTACATTACGCGTGCGTTCAGGCGTAGCAGGTCAAGCACTGAGGCAGTGTTGTTCATGCGCGAATGTGAGATGAAGTCGCTGAGGGAGCATATGTAACGCCCTGAAATTCGAGGGTCGAGTAGCAACTCAACACTCGAGTTCCAGCACATCACTTATGCAACATAAATGATGATGATTGAATGTTGTCTGTGTCAGTGCGATAAACATGAGTGAGATTATACCAAAACAGTAAGTCATACTCCAGATCAATTTTACAAAGGCAAGCGGAAGACTGAAACTGTATATATAAAGTATGTAAAGAAACAAAACCATCTCAATCTCCAGAGTATGAACACTAACTGAGTAACCATATACATGTATTGTTTCTGAATCAAAAGGTCAAAGTACAACTAAAAAGATAAATCCTGAAATCCCCACGATCCAGTCAACCTAAGCAAAGCTGTCTGAGTACTGCATGTATGAGAACTCGTCCTGGTCCTCATCGTAGTCTGGCTCAGCCACCTGAATCGATGCATCATCTACACCTGAGACAGAGTCTGGTTGGTGTGTACAACACTGTCCCGTAACGTGGGAGTGAGTAGTTAACTCAATGGAACAATAAAGCATAGGTTAACATGTTATCAATTCAGTCAAGCAGTAATGATAAAGCAGTACAATCAAACAATCCTAACTACTCTTATTTAATGCAAGTATGAAATGACATGATGAATGCCCTTGCCAAACCACCCTCAAGCGACACCATCTTACGTTCGCGACATGCGTTCATCCCTCGGTGCTCCACATCTACAAGGCACATGCAGTGCGATGATGAGCATGATTACTGAGTAGTTATTAGTACATTTTAAATAGCAGGATTGGGAAACTAAGGTACCTCCCTTATATCATTCCCAAACATGATCCATTATAGGGTCGTCAGTCCTAGTTAATCTCATACGATAATGTATTTCTAGGTCGCTGCAAAGGCTGCCAGGGCTATTACGCACAATGGTTACACCACTCCCCCATCACCTTTTTAACGGTTCATCACTAAGCTGATACAGGCCTAGTTCATACTCTATACACTGCGGCAAAACTCGTCGCCTCACCGCAAATTTAGAGTATGCTCGAGGTCACTACAAAGGGCTCGTCACCAATCAGTGTAGGCCAACAGCTCGAATATAGTGTCCCATACCACCATAATCGGCTCACAAGTCTTGTTGCTCACTGGTCACTATGGAGAGGCACGTGGCCCCAGCGTAGGCCGACAGCTCGACCACGGTGTCCCATACCACCATGCACGGCTCATGAGTCTTAGCGGATTGAAGTACCATGGTTAACGGGATTTCACTCATAAGTTTGGTACCCTAGGTTCAAGCAGTAGCGTCCAAACATGGTGAACATACATTAGACATATCGGGTTACTTGACGAGCCTGACTAGCTTGAGCGCACAATCAACTGAACGACATGAAGTGCATATGCACTTCGCGTGGCCTAACCACTGTCGCCAACTGAAGTACGACTCGGGTTCGTCAAACACATCCTACGTGGCGAAATGAATCTCAACCATGAACTCAAGTCTGGTACCGATTGTCTGGACTATAATCATAGTCCCAACTCATTCAATCCTTATCTATAGCATGTAGAGTAAAGTATATTAAACAAAGTATTTCAAGCATGTTAACAACATATCATAAAGCATGTTATAAAGCACTATATAAACAGGAATACAAACAAACATATCTCATAAGTAAGCGGTTACATTAAACAGCCAACATGGAAGAAATCATATATGTCTCTAAGGTAGCTGAGAATCCCATCTCAACACCTACCTAAGGCACTATCACCCAAGCACTTACTCTCACAAGCGTTTTTACAAACACCTAGAATACACTATTTCAACATGCATGGTGTATGTTAACAAAACATGTATTAGGGCTATCCTTTCGCCAAGCAAGTATTTTATCCATATATAATATATTCATGCAACAAATAATCATGGCAAACACATCTCCAAAATTTATACGTATACGGTACTTTCTAGAATACACAATTTCAACATACATAGTGTATATAAGCAAAACATGTATCAGGGCGAGTCCTTTCGCCAAACAAGTAATTTATCCATATATAATATATTCATACAACAAATAATCATGTCAAGCACATTTCCAAAATTTGTACGTATACGGTACTTTCTACAAATACCTAGAGTATGTAGAATTCCACATTTTTCATCTTTAATCGAAACGAAAAACAAACAACACTTTGTACATGTACAATTGCATGCAGATCATGAATCTATCATTATCTGACATTGAAAGCGTTGAAAACCATAACCTATACACCTAAAGTCCTCACCTTTTACCGTAGAATCGTAACGAATATGATAGGTTTGCCAAGCTTCCGTATTCGGCAGTTTGGTAGCCTATAGAATGAAATAGGTTAGCTATTTCATAACATACAACCCTTACAACTCCAAAACAGATTAGGGTTAGGGTTTCTTACCTAGAAACGAAGTCGGAATCGCTGGGAAAGCGATGAGAATTGGGTGGTGCAGCTTGTGTAGCGGCAGGGGATTGTAGTAGGGAGTCTCTCCCACTTCTCTCACACTTTCTCTCTCTTTTCTCTCTTCTCACTTAGGGTTTTTCTCAAATTCATATAGTTATGAGAGAGAGGGTTCTAAGGTCCTTATATAGCCAAAAAACACTCCAAATTAGACTTATGGACAAGGTATACTTAGGTTATAACCAAAGCGAGCTAGTTTCAGCTCAACGGAGGACTTCTGCCCGGCCTCCTTGAGCCAAAGGTCTGACTTAAGCTCACCAACCTTGGATCTAGGTGGAGTTAAGTTTTCGTTCCAGTAGGGTTTCCAGATCACGCGTGGTGGACCAGTTTCAGTTCAACGATCAGTGGATTTCGATCAGAAATTCTAAGTACATGGATATGTTTATGAAATTTTTCCTGATTCGAGGGTGTATTTGGGTCAGATTCTGACGGTCTGGTTGCTTACAAAATGTCCGCAAGTGACACATGCCAGATTACTATTTGAGATATTTTATTTGTAAAGAAAATCAAGTATTTTCACACTCCTCGCTCCGGACTCAAGCGAACAGTGGTGGGACACTGTCTGGATTTGATTTTTGAGATGGTTGTCAAGCCCAGCGAGGCGGTCCTAAGTCCTTAACTTCGTATTATTCGGACTCCCGATGTACGGTCCAGACCTGATATGGAGTTTCAATGTGCTCCCAAGAGCAGTCGGGTAATGAGTTTGATCCTAGACTTTAGGGTAACCTAGCGTCAAAGATTCTACAAGTTTTGGGTCTTGTAGATCGTATTTAAAGCGATTCAAACGGATTTCATGGCTAATTTAGTTTAGCACTTAGTTAACTTTGTCAAATTTTTAAAAGATTTGATCCTAAGCGATTTCTGCCTGAGGTGGTACTCGGGCCATTGCACGGAATCGTTACAATCTACCCTCCTTAAATAAAAATTTCGTCCTCGAAATTTGTACCTTTTCGTACTCCTTGAGAATCTGAGGGTAGTTCTTTCTGACCTCGGCTTCTGTATCCCATGTAGCTTCCTCCTCTGTATGATGTGTCCACAATACCTTCACGAGTGGAATCACCTTGCTACGCAGTACCTGCTCCTTCCTGTCAAGGATATGCGTCGGACACAGTTCATACGTAGCATCCTCGCTCAGCTGTACCTGTTCCCATCTGATGATATGTGAAGGATCAGGAACGTACTTATTCATCATAGATACATGAAATACGTTGTGTACAGCTGCAAGTGGTGTGGCCAAAGCCAGAAGATATGCCACTGCACCCACTTGATCCAGTATATGAAACGGACCAATAAACCTCGGTGTGAGCTTCCCCTTCTTCCCGAACCGAAGGACTCCCTTCATAGGGAAAACTCTGAGGAACACATGGTCTCCAACCTCAAACTCAAGCGGTCGCTGCCTCGTATCGGCGTAGCTCTTCTGCCTGCTCTGCGCTGTAAGAAGTCAACGCCTGATAATGTCGATCTTCTCTGAGGTCGCTTGAACCAACTCTGGGCCAATCAAGCTACGCTCGCCAACCTCAGCCCAACAATGCGGTGCTCTGCAAGGGCGACCATACAGGGCCTCATATGGAGCCATACCAATACTCGCCTAGAAGCTGTTGTTGTAGGTGAACTCTGCATAAGGAAGATAGCCATCCCAACTGTCCTTAAAGTCCAACACACATGCTCGCAACATATCCTCTAGAATCTGATTCACCCGCTCTGTCTGTCTGTCAGTCTGAGGATGAAACGCCGTACTGAACTTCAACTTCATACCCATCGCTTCCTGGATACGAGTCCAGAAGATAGATGTGAACCGAGTGTCTCTGTCCGACACAATCTCTAAAGGAACCCCATGAAGACGGACGATCTCTCTGATGTACAATCTAGCCAAATCATTTGCAGAGTTCGTAACTCTGATAGGGAGAAAATGGGCCGATTTGGTCAACCGGTCCACAATCACCCAAATGGAATTGTGTCCCTTCCTCATCTTCGGCAACCCTGATATGAAATCCATGAAAATGAAGTCCCACTTCCATTCTGCTATGGGCATGGGCTGAAGCAGTCCAGGAGGTCAGCGATGTTCTGCCTTGACCTGTTGGCACGTCAGACAACGAGACACATACTCTGCTATATGCACCTTCATGTTGTCCCACCAATACGACCGTCTCATATCCCGGTACATCTTCATGCTACCAGGATGCATCACAAGCTTCGTATTGTGAGCAGACTCGAGAAGCTCCTATCTCAAGTCAGGAATATCAGGAACGCATAGGCGGCCACGGAATCGTAGACCCCCATCTGAACCAACTCTCCACTCGAAGTCCTCGGTGTCGCTAGCTTGCTCTCGAAGCTCAGACAACCGCTCATCGCCCTTCTGGGCCTCAATGATCCTGTCATCAATAAGTGGTCGCACCCGAACGTGCGCAACACACTCAAATGGCTCCTCCACTATGAGTCTCTGCTCGAAATCCCGCACGAACTCAACCATGTCCCACTCTGTTATCATCAATGGAGCCGCAAATGCTATATCCTTCTTGCGGCTCAATGCGTCTGCCACAAGGTTCGCCTTGCCAGGATGGTAGGAAACCTCAAACTTGAAGTCCTTCAAGGTCTCCATCCATCGGCGTTGTCTCATATTCAAGTCTCGCTGCGTGAATATATACTTAAGGCTCTTGTCGTCGTAGAAAAGCTCGAACTCCTCTCCGTAGAGGTAATGTCTCCAGAGCTTTAATGCAAAGATGACAGCTGCCAACTCCAGGTCGTATGTAGGGTAATTCTCCTCATGCTTCCTTAATTGTCTCAAGGCATACGAAATCACCCTGTCCTTCTGCATAAGGACACAACCCAAACGAACGTGAGACGCGTCAGTGTATATCATGTACTTAACCCCTTGCTCTGGCAATACTAGCACAGGGGCAGACATCAACCTGTCCTTCAACTCCTTGAAAGCTGCTTCCGCCTTCTCATTCCAGGCGAACTTTAGGTCCTTCCGTGTCAACTGAGACAACGGCCTGGCAATCTTTGAGAAGTCTCTAATGAAACGTCTATAATACCCTGCCAGACCAAGGAAACTCCTTAGCTCGGTAACCGAGACAGGCTGCTTCTAATCCTGAACCGTGGCTACCTTAGCAAGGTCCACTGCTATCCCATCCTTGGACATCACATGTCCGAGGAACTTGACTTCCTCCTGCCAGAAGTCGCACTTCTTATACTGCGCGAATAACTGGTTCTTCTTCAGCGTATCCAACACCGCTCTCAGGTGCTCCTCATACTCCTCCCGACTCATAGAGTATATGAGGATATCATCAATAAAGACAATGACGAATCGGTACAGGAATGACCGAAATACCCGGTTCATCAGGTCCATGAACACGGCCGGTGCGTTCGTAAGACCGAACGACATCACTAAAAACTCATAGTGCCCAAAGCATGTCCTGAAAGCCGTCTTCTGCACGTCTCATCTCTGACGCGCAGCTGATGATACCCTGACTGCAGATCAATCTTCGAAAAGTACCTCGCCCCCTTCAACTGATCAAACAGATCATCTATCCTAGGCAAAGGATACTTGTTCTTCACAGTGACCTAGTTCAACCTATAGTAATCAATACACGATCGCTGAGAACCATCCTTCTTCCTTACAAATAACACGGGTGCACCCCAAGGGGACACGCTAGGTCGAATGAAACCTTTCTCTAGCAACCCGTCAATCTGTTTCCTCAGCTCCTCCATCTCACATGGAGGCATACGATAAGTCGGCAATGAGATAGGTGTCGCACCAGGCGTAAGATCAATGGTGAAGTCGATCTCGCGCCGGGGAGGCAAACCAGGAATCGTCGCAAACACATCTGAAAAATCCTGAATCACAGGCATATTTCCCAACGTCGGACCATCAACCTGCTCTAATAGGGTAGTGTTACTACGATGCGGTAATACCAACTGACCTGCACTGGGAAAGTAAAGACCGTACCGTCAGGTCCACGTGCTGTCACGTTCCGAGTATCACAATCGATCTCGGCCTTCATCTCCACGAGCCAGTCCATGCCGAGAATCACATCATAATGATGGAGCAGTATGACCAACAGGTCGACAGCCACTGTCCTGCTCCCTAGGTCTATCGAACAACCCCGACACATCGTAGTGGAGTCTGAGAAAGTCCCTGTGGCAGTAAGGAGTCTCATCCCAATCATAGGACTAGTTTTCAACCCTAGTCGCTTGACCGCAGCACATGAAACAATAGAGGTAGTAGACCCGGTGTCCACCAATAGAAAGACTGGAATACCTTGTACATGTGTAGTGACCTCGAAGGCCATAGGTGTTGAAGGTGCAATATCTGGTTCCTCTGCTATAAGCGCATGAACACGCGCCTGCTGAGATCGGTTTGACTGAGTTACCATGGGCCGTTGAGGCTGCCGGAAGCGAGGTGCAGGTGGTCTGAAAGATGAATGAGCAGGGGCAGTCCGTAGAGGTGGAGCTGATATGGCCTGAGGGTGAGGGCGATCCAGCCTCTGCGGTGGTGAGAACCCGCTAGCCCTCATACGTGAAAAATAGCTCTCTGCAGGATGACCCGGTTTCCCGCAGAAAGAACAGGTCACTCTTGGGCGCCGCATTGAAAGTACTGGCGCTGCAATCCTGGGGGGAGAGTCGATGCGAGGCCTCTTGCCGAAGAAAGGCCTGCTCTGCATCTTAGGTCGTGGTCTCGCAACCATAGTACCACGTGAACGTGTCAGCTGATCAACATCCTGCTCGCCCATCATAGACATGTGAACCAGCTCCGCGTAAGAAGGTATACTGATACAGCACATCTTCGGCCGTATATCAGGTCGCAAACCCCCAGAAAAATGGCGTATCCGCATCTGCTTATCAATAAGGATGGTCGGGACAAAGCGACCCAACTCCGTAAAGCGATACTCGTACTCAGTGACTGCCATGCCTCCCTGCCTGAGGCGTAAAAACTCATCCTCTCATTCGTGTCTGTAGGTCTGCGGGTAATACTTCTCGTGGAACCAGAACTCAAATGCTGCCCAAGTCCACACATAGCCCACTGCGACAGACCGCAGTACACTGTCTCACCACAGGCTGGCCTCCCTCTCGAACATGAAAGTGGCTAACTCGACCTGCTTTGCCTCAGTACAGTGCAGCATCCGAAGCATCTTGGAGATGCGGTCTAAACAAAACTCAGCCTCCTCGGGTCTATGAGAACCCGTGAATGTGGGAGGCCTCAAGCCCTGGAATCGTTCGAGGAGGCCACGAGTACCAACATCTCCAGTAAGGGGTACAACAGGCACAGGGGGAGGTATAGCCTCAGCCTGAACAGGAGGCTCTGCGGTCTCAGGTCGTGTAGATGATGAAGGTGGAGCCGCACTGCCACCCTGAGCTGATAAGACCGCAAGAAGTTGCTGATGCTGCTGCTGCATCAGCATCATCATCTGCTCAAACCTGTCAGGAGGTGAAGCAGCCTGTGTGTCATGCTGTGCAGATGAGGATGCCCGGTGCTGCTCGCGAACCGGGGGTGTATAAGGTGGCAGTCCACCAGTAGGACCAGCAGGAGGCTGATCCGAGTCTAAACCTCGGTCCGTAGGACCACCTCTACGAGAAGGAATCTGGTCCATCGAGTCAGCGAGAAGGAGGTGTGCCGTGCTCCGTGTATACTGCCGCGGCATGCCCTATACAACATAGGGTGCAACGTATGTGAGATATAGCATAGCAACACATTATACAAGCACTTTATGCATTCCAAACATCTCATAGCAAAAGGGGCTGCATGCTTTTCATTTACCCAAAATTATCATAATACATGGAATATAGAGTTACATGAATCATGACAGAAATTACATGTGAGCCAATTACATCCACAGCATCAAACACTTAAAACATACTACTAACTACTACATCATCAACATGAAATATAAACCTACTACAGAGGAAACTAAAACAACTACAAAACAACAGTATGGATGGCTAGGCATCCGATTCAGGCGATGGAGGAGGGGCATTCTTGTCCTGTAGATAGCACAGGATGGCCTTCAAGGTGCGAGACACCTTGCTGAGCTTGGTTCGGACCTGCCTGACTTCCTATTGCAGGGCGGCTTGGCCCTCCTCAAGACAGGCTAAACACGCATCTATGGTAGCCCGATCGGTGCCCTGCTCCTGAGTCGTAGGAGGTGAACTCTCCTCTGTATCCTGGGCCTCAGGTTCCCCTTCTTCTTCTTCTATTTCATCGCCGCTCCCATCTTCACTCTCTTCTTCTTCGCTCTCAAACTCATCCTCGCTCTCCTCATGTCGGGCCTGTCGTAGCCGTGCCCCAAGTTTCATCTGATGGAGAGTATTCTCGTCGATTTGATGGATAGTACTGGCCTTTCCATCCCCAGACTATAGCCAAACTCCCGTGCAATCCTGCATACGAGTCGGCCGAAGGGAAGCGAATCAGATCTCCTGGTGGAGCGTGCAATACTCACAATCTGTCACAACATGAATGTAGGCACGCACAAGTTCACCCTCGCCCCACTTGGTACAGAAAGTCTACCATGAGTCACGTGCACTCGCTGCGATTACTGTGTCTGGGGTAGAGGTTGTATGTGAAGATGTGATGTAGTAGGCGGAAGTCGTCTGACATGTGGGACGCTAGCAGGCTTTTGTTTGGCTGCCACTCAACCAGTCGACCACCACAAAGGTAACGTGTGCGACGATCCCTTTCACAAGCAGTCTCCAGATTCTGTTCGCTAGCATGTACGTCACCAAGGGACATATTTATAAGCCCCCCAATCACTCTCACATCAACAATGGAAAATAGATCCACCCCAACTAAGAGCCGGAACTGCAAAGGTTCTAGTGTAGGCTCACGAATGTTGGCGTAGAAGGCTCGGACAGTACCAGGAATGACACGACCTCTGGCCTCAAATAGCAGACCCCAGTGGGCCGCCTCCACTTGCTCGAGCAAGAAGTATTCACCGAAGAGTCGCCCATCCAACTGGGCTCAAAGAGGACCCTACGATCCTCATAGACTCCATGGGGTAGTGCCACCAACTGAACCCGTTCAGCAGGGATCCGGGGATCAAGATCCCTCTTCGTTCGAAATTCTCGGGAAAAGCTTGAGCTAGCGGCGGTGCCTCTCAACCGCCTTGAACGTGTAGGGTGACTAGGCCCAGCCTCATTAGCGACGTTCTTTCTCTTTGCCATGAGAGACAAGATAGAGGATATGGAGAAAATGGCCGTAATGACTTCAAAAAGGGCCATGGAAAATGAAGGAAAAAGAGAAAAGGGGCTGGAAATGTGAGTTCTCCACGGATAAGAGGCTCAACAGGTATTGTAAAGGCCCAAAGGACAGTGAATGGGGTAGGAAAAATGGAGAGATAAGATGGGTGAGGAAGTTCACACGATTTTTGAGCTCCAAATGGGGGTGTGAGAGCTCAAACAAGAGAAACGGAGAGGGAAGGGAGGGAAGGACTACTGTGGACGATGGGAATAGATGGGTTGTGATCGAAACTAGCAGAGAGGACGATTAGAAGGGCGATTTTCAAGAGAAAACAACAAGTGTAGAGAGAAAAATGGCTTGGAGGGAAGGTTTATGAAGGAGGTAAGGGTTTGGGATATGGAAATGGGATGGGAGCTGCATCAGGGGGTTTATTAGACCCCCAAAGTGAATCGGCCCAAGCCGTAGGCCCGACCCAGCCCAAAATCTGGCGAGGCCTTGCCGACCAACTATCTAGATTTCGATGGCCTGCCCCATGGACGAGACCCTCCTATCCCCTAGGCCCCAAAAAACCCTGGGTCCCACCCTGGGTACCCCTAGATTGATTTGGGTAGGCCCCCGACCCTGATTCGCTCAATTTCGGGTAGTTTCAAGCACTTTCGGACACATACTTGCATTTACAGATTTTTGACTGCTGGGATGAGGTGTATTGTGATCTAGACACGTCAATAGATGGTCTAGAAGTAATTTGGGATCGACTCGTGCGATCAGGATGGAGTACGAACTCGGTCAAACGCTCATTTTCGATGAACTTCGCCAAATGGCGAAATCGGGGAAACTTAGGACTATTTCTATATTATTCTCGCACCCTCCTAAGTTGTAATGCATCAGCGTACGTCGTGGGAACATAACTCAGGTCCAGTTTAATCAAAATCATGTTCTGATACCAACTTGTAACACCCTGAAATTCGAGGGTCGAGTAACAACTCAACGCTCGAGTTCCAGCACATCACTTATGCAACATAAATGATGATGATTGAATGTTGTCTGTGTCAGTGCTATAAACATGAGTGAGATTATACTAAAACAGTAATTCATACTCCAGATCAATTTTACAAAGGCAAGCGAAAGACTGAAACTGTATATATATAAAGTATGTAAAGAAACAAAACCATCTCAATATCTAGAGTATGAACACTAACTGAGTAACCATATACATGTATTGTTTTTGAATCAAAAGGTCAAAATACAACTAAAAAGATAAATCCTGAAATCCCCGAGATCCAGTCAACCTAAGCAAAGCCGTCTGAGTACTGCATGTATGAGAACTCGTCCTGGTCCTCATCGTAGTCTGGCTCAGCCACCTGAATCGATGCATCATCTACACCTGAGACAAAGTCTGGTTGGTTTGTACAACACCGTCCCGTAACGTGGGAGTAGCTAACTCAGTGGAACAATAAAGCATAGGTTAACATGTTATCAATTCAGTCAAGCAGTAATAATAAAGCAGTACAATCAAACAATCCTAACTACTCTTATTTAATGCAAGTATGAAATGACATGATGAATTCCCTTGCCAAACCACCCTCAAGCGACACCATCTTACGTTTGCGACATGCGTTCATCCCTCAGTGCTCTACATCTACCAGGCACATGCAGTACGATGATGAGCATGATTGCCGAGTAGTCATTAGTCCATTTCAAACAGTAGGATGGGGAAACTAAGGTACCTCCCTTATATCATTCCCAAACATGATCCATTCTAGGGTCGTCAGTCCTAGTTAATCTCATACGATAGTGTATTTCTAGGTCACTGCAAAGGCTGTCAGGGCTGTTACGCACAATGGTTACACCACTCCCCCATCACCTTTTTAACGGTTCATCACTAAGCTGATACAGTCCTAGTTCATACTCTATACACTACGACAAAACTTGTCGCCTCACTACAAATTCAGAGTATGCTCGAGGTCACTACAAAGGGCTCGTCACCAATCAGTGTAGGCCGACAACTCGAATATAGTGTCCCATACCACCATAATCGGCTCACGAGTCTGGTTGCTCACTGGTCACTACGGGGAGGCACATGGCCCCAGCGTAGGCCGACAGCTCGACCATGGTGTCCCATACCACCATGCCCGGCTCATGAGTCTTAGTGGATCGAGGTACCATGGTTAACGGAATTTCACTGGTAAGTTTGGTACCCTAGGTTCAAGCAGTAGCGTCCAAACATGGTGAACATACATTAGACATATCGGGTTACTTGACGAGCCTGACTAGCTCGAGCGCACAATCAACTGAACGACATGAAGTGCATATGCACTTTGCGTGGCCTAACCACTGTCGCCAACTGAAGTATGACTCGGGTTCGTCAAACACATCCTACGTGGTGAAATGAATCTCAACCACGAACTCAAGTCTGGTACCGATTGTCTGGACTATAATCATAGTCCCAACTCATTCAATCCTTATCTAGAGCATGTAGAGTAAAGCATATTAAACAAAGTATTTCAAGCATGTTAGTAGCATATCATAAAGCATGTTATAAAGTATGTTATAAAGCACTATATAAACAGGAATACAAACACATATATGTCATAAGTAAGCGGTTACATTAAACAACTAACATGGAAGAATCATATACGTCTCTAAGGTAGCTAAGAATCCCATCGCAACACCTACCTAAGGCACTATCACCCAAGCACTTACTCTCACAAGCATTTTTACAAACACCTAGAATACACTATTTCATCATACATGGTGTATGTTAACAAAACATGTATTAGGGCTATCCTTTCGCCAAGCAAGTATTTTATCCATATATAATATATTCATACAGCAAATAATCATGGCAAACACATTTCCAAAATTTGTACGTATAAGGTACTTTCTACAAATACCCAGAGTATGTAGAATTCCATATTTTTCATCTTTAATTGAAACGGAAAACAGACAACACTTTGTACATGTACAATTGCATGCAGATCATGAATCTATCATTATCTGACATTGAAAGCGTTGAAAACCATAACCTATATACCTAAAGTCCTCACCTTTTACCATAGAATCGTAACGAATACAATAGGTTTGCCAAGCTTCCGTATTCGGCAGTTTGGTAGCCTATAGAATAAAATAGGTTAGCTATTTCATAACCTACAACCCTTACAACTCCAAAATAGATTAGGGTTAGGGTTTCTTACCTAGAAACGAAGTCGGAATCGCCGGGAAAGCGATGAGAATTGGGTGGTGCAGCTTGTGTAGCGGCAGGGGATTGTAGTAGGGAGTCTCTCCCACTTCTCTCACACTTTCTCTCTCTTTTCTCTCTTCTCACTTAGGGTTTTTCTCAAATTCATATGGCTGTGAGAGAGAGGGTTCTAAGGTCCTTATATAGCCTAAAAACACTCTAAATTAGACTTGTGGACAAGGTATACTTAGGTTATAACCAAAGCGAACTAGTTTCAGCTCAACGGAGGACTTCTGGCGGGCCTCCTTGAGCCAAAGGTCGGACTTAAGCTCACCAACCTTGGATCTAGGTGGAGTTAAGTTTTCGTTCCAGTAGGGTTTTCAGATCACGCGTGGCGGACCAGTTTCTGGTCAACGGTTAGCGGATTTCGATCAGAAATTTTAAGTACATGGATATGTTTATGAAAATTTTCCTGATCCGAGGGTGTATTTGGGTCAAATTCTGACGGTCTGGTTACTTACAAAATGTCCACAAGCGACACGTGCCAGATTACTATTTGTGATATTTTATTTGTAAAGAAAATCAAGTATTTTCACACTCCTCACTCCGGACTCAAGCGAACAGCCGTGAGACATTGTCTGGATTTGATTTCCGAGATGGTTTGACTTATAAGTCAAAGATTCTACAAGTTTTGGGTCTTGCAGATCATATTTAAAGCGATTCAAACGGATTTCATGGCTAATCTAGTTTAACACTTAGTTAACTTTGTCAAATTTCTAAAGGATTTGATCCTAAGCGAGTTCTGCCTGAGGTGGTACTCAGGCCATTACACAAAAATTTTCGAGTCGTTACAGCATAGGTGAGGGCATGCATCATACATTCATATCATTCTTGCATTAACAAGAGTACTTAGGGATGTGTGATTTGGTATTTTATCATTAATGCTTGATTGAATTGATAACATGTTAACCTTTGCTCTATGATTCCACTGAGTTGACCACTCACTCCTACGTTACGGGACGGTGTTTTAAACACCAACCAGACTCTGTCTTGATTTCAGATGATGGCTGACCCCTGAGGCAGAGCCTAACTACTAAGACGATTAGGACGAGTACTCTTATATGCAGTTCTCCGATGGCTTCGCTTAGGCTCTCCTGGTCGGCGGGGCTACATAGTTTTATTACAGTTGAACCATTTTTGATACTTTTGACTTTTGTAATATTACATGTACAGTGACTCAGTGTTGTATTCATACTCTAGAGACCAATCGTGATCTTTTGACTTATATACTTTCTTTCTGTCTTTTAGTCTTCCGCTTGCGTTTTACAACTTGATCTGGAGTATGAATTACTGTTTTGGTATAATCCCACTCATGATTAATGCACTAACACAGACAACATTGAATCATAGGCATATATGTTGCATAAGTGATGGTCTGGAACTCGGGAGTTGAGTTGTTACTCAACCCCCAATTTTCAGGGCATTACAATACCGAAACATCCGACAGTATTTCAATGGTGGGAAGTTTATCATCTAAACTATGGCCCGCCAGGAAGTCGGATCAGCCTCATTTTTTGGCTCAACGCCTAAAATGATCTGGGAAACTGGATAGATGGCTTGGATTAAGTACATGCATCAAGGTGGGGCCTATAGGGGCGGCCCACCCCAACTTTTGAAAAAAAGGATTTTTTTGTTAGCTGTTAGTACACGCACTCCATGTTAGTCACACCCGTCCAGCGTCCAGAGAGCTGGACGACATGAAGAAACACATGCATTGTGGTGGGTACCACATGGTCGTGGCCCACACATCAAGGTGGGTCCCACATGAAAATGGCCCACCTATTGGATTAACATGATATTTGTGTTTTTTCCTTTCCATCCAGGTTTGGACAGCAAGATGGCTTCACCAGTGGGTTATAGTGTGGTCCACTAAATGGACAGCATGGGTACAATATACATATCATCAGGTGGCCCATCAACAATGCAAGAGAGAGAGAGAGATAGAGATAGAGAGAGAGAGAGAAAAAGAAAGAAATGAGCGGTGTAGATGGAGGGACCCCGCCACTATGGGTCCCTCATATGATTGCAACACATACATCAAATTGTGTCCCACATAAATCATGAAATCAACGGTAGAAACTCAAGGATCACCCACCTTTAGGCCTTCTCCTTGCTCCCTTGGTCTTCTAGACTCCTTATCTTCACTTTTGATGGTGGTAGATGATGAATGAACGGTTGAGATGGGAGATGAGAAGGTGGGCCACACTTGGATTGGGAGAAGGAGCTTGGACGTATGGAATTGTTGCTTGGGAGAGTGAAGGGATGGAATGAGAGAGAGAATAATAAAAGAGATGGGATGATGTAAGGAAGGAGATGGAAGGGTATGGTTTAATTTGATTTTTTTTTGTAAAAGAGGTATGAGTTAGTTTGAAAACTTGTAAAAGAGGATTAGTGAGGGGAGGGAGAGGTTTGACTTGTGGGAAAAGGGAGAGAGGCCACTTGTACTTGTTGTTGGGTGAGGTGGCATAGAAGTAAGGTGGTGTACTTGACTTGATTTGATGTGACATTCCGTAGAGATTCCCTCGAAGTCCGCAACGCGTGGTGTTTCCTCGAAATAAAGGCGGGCTGACATCTTTTATCCTGGGTATCGGTTCGGTGTGCAAGTCGCGGCGTTGGAACTACGGCGACGGCGCGGTCGCCAATGTACATGTTTTGGGTTGAGCCGTCTTCGGCATGCATGTCCCGGCTTAGGATCACGCATAATCGTTGAAAATGGGTCGAGGATTGCCGGAATTCGACCGGAAGGATCACGGAAGCATACAGAACGGTACAGACTAGGGTACAGGTCTTACATTGTCAGTATTTCCTCTTACTCTGATATCATATGATTCATGATCTTACCAGTATTTTCGATATTGTATGATTATGGCATGTATTGAAGACTTGGCACTTACCTTGTGCACATACTTACACCACCCTCTAAGCTTTCTATAAGCTTATGCATGATAGATGCGTGCAGGTAATGTAAAGTTGTAGAAGTGTGGAGCTTGGAGCATGTAGCTGACTTCTGGAGCTTTGGTTTTGACATATTTATTTTCCTTTTAGCATTGTATTTAATTTTTATATTAGTAGATATGTGATGATGATGTTGCCTTTGTGATTTGGGTATAATTCTGGTTATGCTTCTTATGAGACAAATGTACGTTGAAAATCCTCCTTGTAAGATCCCATGATCGGAATCTGGTGTATGGCGCAGGAAGTCGAGAATGGGGTACTACGGAGGCTGTCGACACCGGATTCAGCAATTGGGAATTTTGTTGGCCCGATTTCTGAGTTTGGGTCTTGACACTGTTTCAACAAGAAAACAAGTGCGTTTGGTTTAGGAGATTATCTTATTTGAATATAACAAAGAGAACAATTATGGATCAATCATCATATTATTATTGCTGAATTCATTTACATCCTTTTAATATCCCTTGATTCTAAGATAGATCAAAATAACAAGTTATAATTAACAGATTTTATATGTCCAATCTTAAATCCAGCGGCATCTCGACGCTATTTTAGCCATCTCCTAATACTTAGGAGGAATTGGTGAATTGATCAGCCAATCTTCAATAAGATAGAAATTTCGGTAGCATTCCGGCGCTATTTCGATCATCTCCTAGTACTTAGGAGGAACTTCTTCTTTCCAAAGAAGCGCTTGGAGTGATGAAGGCTGAACTTGAATGTTCCCTGCAATTCTAATATCATACTTGGCTAAATCATGATTTAGTTGCGCGACCCGCGCAACCAATAGACACATTGCGCGATCCGCGCAACCAATGAACTCCTTACGCGATCTGCGCAACCAATAGACCCATTGCGCGATCTGCGCAGCTGACCCTTCTCGACCTTCAGTCGCTCTGCTCTGCTTTCCTAAATCTTTGATCCTCAAATGAGAGGGGGAATGGGGTATTTATAGGTACTTCACATGTGCAAATCCTCGATTCTTGTGCTTTCTTACTATTTTTCTTTTGTTGATTGCGCGATCCATGCAATAGTGTTTACTGGTTGTGAGACCCGTGCAATGGACTTCCTTAGTTGCGCGACCTGTGCAATCATGCTTTCTTGTTGCGCAATCCACGAGATAGACTTCCGTAGATGCACGACCCGCGTAATTATTCTTTCTGGTTGCGCGATCCGCGCAACGGAGCTTCTTTGTTGCACAATCTGCGCAACTAACCAAATTGTTCTTCCATGCTTTCTCTTCATTTTATGTCCAGTTTTCATTCTTGAAACTTTCTCCCTTTCATGATTTTTATGCTCCAAAAGATGCCCCCTTGATCCGTTCTTTGTTCCAAAGAATTAGGATCAATCCCTTTTTTCTTCCAACATATACCCCTCGGCCCCAACCTCTATAAATATCCGGACTTTGTTAATTTCCTTATCCTTCCATTCTGCAACGGAGCTCTTGTGAAAAAAAAAATTCTTCCTCGCGCAACTGATACTTGTTCGCGACCCGCACAATGACTCCTTCATCGGACACGATTTTCTAACCATTACGCTGCCCGCCCAACGATTAATTTGTTGCGCGACCTACACAAACTAGGTTCGTTGCGCGATCTGCACAACACCAGGTTCGTTACGTGATCCGCTCAACTGCCACTTTAGTAATTCTATTCAATCTTATCACAATTTCCCCTCATTTAATCATGGCTCGAACCAAAAGAACTTTTACTGCTATCGCTCCTTCTTCTAACCAACCCTCACACCGAGAGCTGCCAAACACTAAATCTTATCAGATGGCAACTCCTCAATCAATAGAATTACCATCATCTCCAGTTCAAACCCCACGCAAACGATTCAAGACAACTGTCAAATGGCCTGCTTACATAAAGGAACCAGTACTCCCCACATTTGACTTTACCGCACGTATTGAATCGTTATCATCTTCTATCCACAGCGCTATCGCCAAGGGCGATCTGAAAATGCCTCCGACGCACAGTCGTGAGTACGACTGGGATGAATGGTTGAAGACCACAACACATTATCAGACAATTAGTCAACAATCCCCTGCTAGAGAAGATACCTCGCCTCCTTCCAAACCCAAGAAGCATCGTCGAAACAAAGCCCAAGGATTTCAAGAGAAGATTAAGGAACACAGTAGAAAGAAACTCCACAATTCTTGGGAGTCTGTACGGGCTGTTTAGGGTGTCATTCAATTTGACAACCCCTATAAACAAGGCATCATCAAAATTCCGATCAACATTCACCGCCATCATTCTATGTTGGTATACGAACCCAGGGATCACCTCACTATGGAAAGATTAGCCTACATAAAGTCTTGGTCGTTCAAGGAGCCAAGACTATTAGAGGGCATTTTGCAACCACCAAGACCTTGACAGAAAACAGGCGATATTCATCCCATGATATTCCTTGTTCCCTCCTATGATGTTCATAGCCTCTATCCAACCTGTTTTTATGAGACACTCAGGCAATGTTTCAGTCATCGCCCTTTTATTTTGAGTCCGGAGGAATTTAGGACAAGGGGTCTTCTGACTCCTCGCAACTATTATTCTGAGTGGGCTACAACGATTTTAGCGAAGCATGCTGCAACGTTGTCGAAGATTGGCATCTTCCATGCGATAGAAGCTACGTCACATTCCTTCTGCAAAGAACCTTCTATCTTGAAGGCATTCCTTAACTATTGGTGTCCTTCCACCAATTCCTTCCATCTTCCTGAGGGTGAAATGAGTATCACACTCTGGGATATTCACAGGATTTGCGGCTTACCAATAACCGGCAAATTCCTTGATGAATTTGTTCCCACTAATGAGGAATTCGCTTTTGTCTCCTCTCCTGATCGTATCCCCTGCATTTCGGAGTCGACTACCAAACTCTTCAGGGAGATGTCAAAATTCCTGAGTATCTAACAGATTCCCCCCATGCAGTGGCTAGCTCACTTCAGTAGAGCTTTCAAGTAATTCCTTTCTTTTCCAATCTCTCTTTATGGTGACTTGACATATCTGTACATAATTATAATCTCATTTACCTATCTCTTCAGGTTTACTGGCAGTCATTCGCGAGAACTCGAACGTCTCCGAAAGAGCATAAAAGGTCGTGCTGAATACTCTGTCTATGGGGAATTGGCAGCATTCATTGCATACTGGCTAAGTATGGTGGTCTTCCCCAGTTCTAAATCGGAAGATGCTATTCGTCCTTCATTATTTACTGTTGCAGGTGCCATGGCCAAAGGAACCAGGTATTCTCTTGCCTCGCCCGTTCTTTGTTCAATTTATGGAGGTTTCGGAGAGATTGCGTGCCGCATAAAAAGTCCCTCTGTCAGTTTCGCTTCAACTTATATGCCGTGGCATTACTTCCTGGGTTGGCTTGGCTTCTACTTCCCCTAGACGTTTGAAGCACCAGAAAAAGCTTATGTTCACCCTTCCAAAGTTCCTCTCCACTTTTTTCAGAAGAGATCTATGGCAAAGAGATCTTACGACTGGGCAAAAGATGTTATTTCCTCAGATGACAAGATAAACTATTTCCACTTCGGCCTACCTTAATATATTGTTGATACAGAGAAGGCAGACACCTTTATATCGATCAGATCGTGCAGTCTTCCGCTGAGAGAAGGGATCGAATTCTGGTGAGAGTCGTATTACCCTAGTCGCTTTGCCCGTCAATTTGGTTTTGATCAGGCTATGCCAGAAGATTGAGGACTAGTGACTAGAAGAATGCGAAGTTACGGGACCAGCCCTTTTAACTGGGTGATGATTTGGAAGCAATTATTGGGTCGAGCCAATTCTTCATTCATCATTCCAGGGTGTGATCGTATCCCGAGAGCATCAACAATCACATGAGATGGTGAGTACACCAGTCATGCCTGGTTAGAAAAAGTCTGCCAGGGTCCAAACCCGTATGGCTTCCACCTCCCATAGTTAAAGGTCGCATCATCGAAGCGGGAGTTGGTTTTATCACAGAGACTAGTCATGCCCCCACTGCCGGTCATCACAATATTCATATTTCCATGGACGAACCCATTTGTGAAATAAAACCCGATAATACCCTTGAAGGATGGACGACATATAGTGATATTCACGAATTTGAACAAATCCCTCTCCATCGTCCACAACAAAGAACTGCAGAAGAGGCTTTCCTTCAATCAAATGATATCGCCAATCCTCAGGATCGACCCTCTTCTTCTGTTCATCCTCAGCAACAGCCGATTTCTTCTCCCGCTTCGAAGACCAATCTTTCTCGACATCGGTCAACTCCTTCTCCTATCTCCAGGACTGGCGTTCCTCATCAGTAGCCAACTTCTTCTCCGATGACGAGGTCTCGTACACGCGCTCAAGCTTCTCCACAGGGAGAGACTACTGTTATTACTCCTCCGATTTTGGCTGTTGTAGATATTCAACCGAAAAGCTCTCAATCTCTTCCCTCTAAAGGAAAGTAGGTTGTTATTGAAGAGTCAAGCACAGAAGACACTGTTGGAGAAGACTCAACTTCTTCGTCTGAATATACTTCCTCTGAAGAAAGCGATATAGGAGGAGAGGGTCAGGAGAATGACCACGAGGAGGGAGAAGTGGATATCAGCGGTGAAGATGATATAATCGCGGCAGATGTTCCCACTAATGAAGAACATATTCTTTCAACTTCTGAGGCCGTTCTTGCAAAGATTTCTTCTATGGCAAGGGAAGAAAAAGAACCACTAGACTATGGAGAATATGGATATTCACCATGTAAGGAAGTCTTGATACTGTTATTTACTTTTGTCTTTCTTTATTTCTTGTCTCACGCATTTTATTTTAGGTGATCATGTTGTAAATATGGAAGTAGATAGTGTTTCTCCTCTGGATTTGCCCCCTGTTGCGGCAACAGCCTCACCAAGATCCTTCATGCCTCCGCGAGCAGTGGCACGTGAGCTTGCTTTTTAAGAGGAGTCAACTGATTTACCCACTCCTACCCTTGTTGCTCTAAGTGTTGGACTTGAAACGGTTTTTTCGGTGGGGTCAACCGTTCTGCCCATCTCTACCACTGCCACTCTGAGTACTGAAGCTAGGGCTCCATCTTTCTTTGAGATGATAGTACCTAATCCTTCTCTTGCTGGAGAGATGCGATTGCCCGCTGTTCCAATACCTGTAACATCCCGGATTTTTGCCAACCTGGAATTAGACATCCTTAGGCGACGGGTCAATCCTAACACAGGTTTAACTTCCCAAACGCTCAATTAAAGCCTCAAATCCCTTTTCAAACCATTTCTTTCACAAATCCCACCCTTCACTACCTTGTGCTTTCAATTTTTCAAAGCACTTTCGCCCTGGACACTATCCTAAACTAGCTAAGTAGTATAACTTGGATCACTTTATATACAAACTACAAAGGCCCAGGTACCACCTCAGACAGAAATCATACAGGACTAAATTCTTCAGAAATTAGGCGAGAATTAGCTAGTGCTAAACTAGAGTACCTGTGAAATTAGCACCAATCACTTTAAATACGATCTGCAAGACCCAAAACTTACAGAATCATTGACGCTAGGTTACCCTAAAATCTAGGATCAATCTCATTTCCCGGCTATTCTCGGGAATGACTTGAAACTTCGTATTAGGTCTAGACCGCACATCGGAAGTCCGATTAACACGAAGTTAAGGAACTAGGACCGCCTCACTGGGCTTGACAATCATCTCAAAAATCAGGTCCAGCCGATGTCCCACGGCCATTCGTTTGGATCCGGAGCGAGGGAATGTGAAAAACACTATTCCCTTTACAAAATAAATATCTGGAATAGTGATCTGGCACCATTCGCTTGCGCATCAGTATTAAGCAACCAGACCGTCAGAATCAGACTAAATTACACCCTCGGATTAAGAAAAATTTCAAGAACATTTACATGTACTTGGAATTTCGGATCGTGGCCCACTGACCGTTGAACTGAAAGTGGTCCGCCACGTGCGATCTGGGAATCCGATCAAGTCAAAAACATAATCCCACATAGATCCATGTGTGGTGAGCTTAAGTCTGACGTTTGACTCAAGGAGGGCCACCAGAACCTCTCTTTTGAGCTGGAAAAGTGACGAAATACCTGTATTAGCAGTAACCCTTGAACAGGAGTCTATTTCGGTGAGTTTTGAGACTATATAAGGACCTTAAACCCTCTCTCATGGCAGCCATACGAATTTGAGTTTTGAGAGAGGGAAAAGAGAGAGGAAGTGAGGGAGAAGTGGGAGAATCTCCCTGCCGTCGTTCCCTGCCACCACACGGGCTGCACCATCCCTTTCTTGACGCTTTTCCGGCATTTCTGGCGTCGTTTCTAGGTAAGAAACCCTAACCCTAATCTGTTTTGGGGTTTAGACTATTGTAGGTTGTGAAATAGCTAACCTATTTCGTTCTCTAGGTTGCCAAACTGCCGAATACGGAAGCTTAGCAAACCTATCAACTCCGTTACGATTCTACGACAAAAGGTGCGGACTTTAGGTGTATAGGTTATGGTTTTCAACGCTTTCAATGTCAGATAATGATAGATTCATGATCTGCATGCAATTGCACATGTACAAAGTGCTTTCCGTTTCCTGTTTCGAATAACGTTGTAGAATATGGAATTTCACATACTCTAGGTATACGTAGAAATACCGTATACATATTTTTTTTGGAGAAATGTTTGACATGTTTATTTAATGTATGATTATACTATAATTGGATAAAATACTAGTTTGGCGAAAGGAATCGCCGTAATACATGTTCACTTGTAAATGCTACGTATGTTGAAATTGTGTATTCTAGAAATACCGTATATGTGTAAGTTTTGGAAATGTAATTGTCATGATTATTTGTTGTATGATTATGGTATACATGGATAAAATACTCGTTTGGCTAAAGGATAACCCTAATACATGTTTTACTAACATACACCATGTATGTTGTAATAGTGTATTCTAAGTGTTTGTGGAAATGGCTGAATGAGTATAGAATTCTCATTCGTGCTCGCCATGACTAATTGTCATGGATTCATGATTGATGTATTAGCGATACCCCCTTTGACGAAAGGATTTGCCCTAAGTCACGCCACGGCCAATATACACTATATATGCTAAAATGGGTGGCCCAAGCGTTTGTAGAAATGACTGAATGAATATGGAACTTGGATTCCTGCTTGCCATGACTATCCGTCGTGGGTGTACGTGTGTTATGATTGGGGCAACTCCCTAGTGAAAGGATTTGGCCTAATGCCTATGTGATCGACATATGTCATGTATGTCGATGCATGTTTGTTTAAGTGTTTCTTGAAATGTCTGAATGTGTAGTAGTTAGCAAATTGTAATGTATAAGGGTGTTGAGATATGATTCTCAACCTCTTTTAACTATGTGTATGATCTCCTTTGATAGTTGTGTGATTAGGAATTGAACATGTACAAACTCATGCTTGTGTTGTGATTCATAACATGCTCAACTGCTTTATGATTTTAACTATGTAATGCATATGTTTAAATTTATATTTACGTTGTATGATCCGTCATGGGTGATGGGGGAGCGGAGCAACGAGTGCGTGCAACAGCCCTGGCAGCCCTAAACGGATAATACCAGACCTTGACTGTATGAGTTGAATCTTGATCCATTACTGCTTTATCTATCTGCAATTGATTGTGTTTGGGGCTATGCTTATGGCCCAGGCAATCGGTAACGGGATTGAACTCGTGGCTGAGATTCATTTGCCACGTGGGATGTGTTCGACGAACTCGAGTCGTGCGTTGCCTATCGGCAGTGGCTAGGCCACACGAAGTTGTTTATGCACTTCATGTCGTGCAGCTCAACGGGCGATCGTGCTAGTCGAGTTCGTCAAGTAACCCGATCTGCCTTATGCATGTTCACCCTATTTGGACGCTACTGCTTGAACCTAGGGTACCAAACTTACCAGTGAAACCCCCTTTTAACCATGGTACCTCGATCCGCTAAGACGCATGAGCCGGGCATGGTGGTATGGGACACCGTGGTCGATCTGTCGGCCTACGCTGGGGCCATGTGCCTCCCCGTAGTGACCATTGCGCAACCAAACTCGTGAGCCGAATACGGTGGTATGGGACACTGTATTCGAGCTGTCGATACTTACGGTGAGAGCCGAGTACGGTGAGACATGTGCTCGTGCTGACGGGCGACGAGTCCTCCGTAGTATCTTCGAGTATACTCCAAGTGTCTGTGATTGGCGACGAGTCTTTCACAGCAACTAGAGTATGAGTTGAGCCGAGTACGGTGAGACCTGTACTCGAGCTGACGGCCAGCAATTGAGCCGCATACGGTGAGATCTGTATCCGCGCTGACGGGTGACGAGCCCTTTGCGATGCCTTCACTACGCTTCTCAAACCATAATATCGTATGAGATTAACTAGGATTGACGACCCTAGAATGGATCATGTTTGGGAATGATACAAGGGAGGTACCTTAGTTTCCCAATACTGCTGTTTGAAATGGACTAATAAACACTTGGTAATCATGAGCATCATCGCACCGCATGTGCTTTGTAGATGTGGCGCACTGAGGGAGTAAGCATTCGCGAACGTAAGATGATGTCGCATGAGGGTGGTTTGGCAAGGGCATACAGCATCATGTCATTTCATTCTCGCACTTAATAAGAGTAGTTAGAATTGTTTGATTGTACTACTTTATCATTACTGCTTGACTGAGTTGCTAACATGTTAACCTATGCTTTACTGTTCCACTGAGTTGATCACTCACTCCCACGTTACGGGACGGTGTTTGCAACACCAACCAGATTTGTTGAGTTTCAGGTGATGGCGATGCTTGTGAAGCAGAGCTGGACTACTTCTATGATGATAGGAGGAATTCTCCTATCTGTATCTCTCTTGCAGGTCTATGAAGACCTGGTATGGTGTTGACGGGGCTACGGTACTTGGGATAGGAGGCATTACACTTCCTCACATTTGGTATATTTTAGAACTGCACTTGTAATTATTTAACCTGGTAATGTTATCACACTCTGGAGACTCATCCTAGGTTATATATTTTATCTATCTATCACAGTCTTCCGCTTGCAAATTTAACTGTCTCTAGAGTATGATATGTTGTTTTGGCTTAATCTCACTCATGTTCAATGCACGAATACAGTCAACATTCAATCATCATTCATTTTGTTGCATAAGTGATGTTCTGGAACTCGGGAGTTGAGTTTTTGCTCGACCCCCGATTTTCAGGGTGTTACAATACCAGTGGAAGGTATTTCCTTTTCTTTGTCTACGCTTTCTTAGATTACCTGCACATAAAACTTCTACTATAACTTTATATTTCTTAATAGAAGATTTACCTCAAAGCGGTGCAGCAAGTTCTGGATCTATCGGCACTTCACTAAACGCGCCATCCCTTAGGAAGATTTATGGATACAAATTGGCATTGATCAGAAACTCCATATTGGCGATTGTTGAGATATTCATGGATCCTGATCAAAGGTCTAACTTGACTGCTGCTTTAGATGTCCTAAATAGTACCGCACGAATGGCTAAAGTTGATGTTTCATAACTCAACAGCTGCTTTGTCATTAGCTGAAGCCATGGTTGCTCCACCTGAGCTTTTGAATACAAGAAGCAGCTTGCATATTCTAAAGAGAAAGTTTCTCGACTTACTCTAATCGTGTCTAACCATGATCAAGAACACTTATCTCTGCAAGAGCGATTGAAGGCTTTTACTGATAATAAGACAACTATCCAAGATCGCATTTCTCTCTTGAAGTAAGAAATATCTCAACTAGAGAAGCAAAGTTCAGAGGACAATCTGAACATTGAGAGAGTGCAAGAGCAAATAGATTGTAGTTTTCATTCTGTGGATTCTAAAAGATCTGAACTGATTAAGAATGAAGAACTGATTGCTTTTTTGGAGGAAAAGTTGGTTGGCATCCCAGATCCTGCAAGAATGATTTCATCTGCCAAACTGGAATATGCAACTGCACAAGTTAAATTTCAAGAAAGTTTGCAGCAATATTTGTCAATACTAGGCATTACAGAGGAATTCTGAAATGTATAACTTCAGTACATTGTATTTTGCTACTATGAATATAATGCTCATTTTGATTAATGCCTTTTGTGTTATCCTTTTATGCTTTGTTAATAAAGGATTTCCTAAATGATCCTTATCTTAATTGGCGGTACTAAGTTTTAATTTAGTTAGTCACACACAGTTTAAGCTCTTGAGTAGTGAAGCATACGCAGTTTCTTAGACTCTTGCGTAATAGAGTCGGGTGGTCTTACGTGATGGCCTCTGTAACTCTTATGAGTTCGCTGGACTTCTCACTGCCTAGGGAGTTCACAAACCGCGGTCCATCAGAGGGGCCCAGTGAAGCTACCGGGGCTATGAACTCGGTTGGAATTACGCACAGGGTTGGCCACGGTAACTCTCTAGAGTTCACAAGCTCACAAGGCGACCTTTAGGGTACCAAATCCCGGGCTGCTAATCCGTCAATGAGTAGGTTTAAGTCCTTCCTCATGAGTTAGTTCTGGAATCGAGCCAAAGATTTGGGGCGTCTTATGCATGGTTGGCCTATCTATGGACATGTCCAAAGAGCTCACACTGCGGCCCGCTTTTTCTTCGTCTGCAAGGTCAAGCCCATTCATGGGAGGGCATTTTCCTCCGTTCCCCGTGACGCTGCCAGAAAGCTATACAGACGGCATTGGTCTTACGCGTGACTGGCCATTTGAGGACTTTTAGCCTTTTAGGTTTTTGGTTGCTGGCTTCGTCAGCTGCCCGCATAGGTATGCGTACGATAGCCTTCATGGGCTTTTTAAGGCCACTGGCTTCTCGCCGCTGCCCGAATGGTGAAAATGATAGGTCTTATGCGTGGCTGGCCCCTCTTAAGGCTTGGCCTTTTAGGGCTTGACTAGATTGCCTTAAAATGCCTTCAAAGACAATAATAAGTATGATCATCGCTGCTGTGAGAATGATAAATATCTCTGTCTGAAATTGATGCGTCACTGCTTCTTCTAATATCTTCAAGAAGATCTGTTTATATTGTTTATAACATATCAGCTTAGTGACGATATCAATTTCGACAATTAGAGCTGCCTCAGTCTGACGATGTTCACTTTCGGTTCACGACACTTGTTGATACATAGTTTTGATATTCTTGATATGCTTGCAAATTCCTTCTTTATTTATTCATCTGTCAATACATTGTCATGGTCCTGTCCAATCTTGCCCCCTTTTGATATAGAATCATTATACTGATAATATTCTTGATCAAAATCAGTAAAGTCTTCAGGGATGATATCTCTTTATGAAGTGAGCATTCACCGGTATACTTATACCTTGCCCGTCTTGATTCAGCACTCTATATGCGCCATTGGAATATACTTCTTTAATTATATAAGGTCCATTTCATTTAGGCTCGAATTTGCCCCATGTTCGTCAGGTGACCACTATGGGTCTTTTTAGCATCAGCACCATATCCCCTTTTTTGAAAGAACGATATTTAACACGTTTATCGAAGGCGGCCGATATTCTTGTTTGGTACGATTGTAATCGCTATTGAGTTGCTAGGCGTTTTTCATCAAGCAAATCTAACTCTTTCAGCCTTATTTTTGCATTTTCATCTTCTGTTATAGACTGATGTACTGCCACTCTGAGTGACACTACTTGCATCTCGATCGGGATCACTGCTTCTACGCCATAACCAATGAATAAGGCATTGCTTTTGTAGCTGTCTGGTGAGTGGTTCTGTATGCCCATAATGCTTCTTCTAACCTTTCACCCCAATCACTTCGGTTCCCTGTCACTGTTTTCTTCAGTATCTTGATTATTGTTTTATTAAACGCCTCTGCTAATCCATTGGCCGATGGATAGTAAGGTGTTGAAAACGAATGACAAATACTGAATTTCTGGCACATCTTTTCCATGCCTTTATTTTTGAAGGGGGTACCATTATCTGTAACAATCTTCTTCGGAATACCATGACGGTATATTATCGCGTGCCGGATGAAGTTTACTACATTCTTTTCTTTGACATTGCGTAAAGCAACTGCTTCTGTCCACTTGGAGAAATAGTCTGTCGCTACCAAGATATACTATTTTCCTTTGGACGAAGGCGGATTTATAGGACCAATGACATGAAGTTCCCAGACTGAGAAGGGCCAAGAGGTGACTGACTGATGTAAATCTTCTGGGGGGACGTGTATAACATCTCCATGAATCTGACATTCATGACACTGCTTCGCATAATCTATTGCATCTTTGAACATAGAAGGCCAGTAATATCCCATTCGATGTATTCGATGGAATAAGTTTCGTCTTGCCTGATGCGCTTCACATTCCCCAGAATGTGCTTCCCGTAACATCTGATTTGCTTCTTGTTCGTCTAAACACCGTAGCAGTATTCCATTATAAGATCTTCTGTACAATATTTCACCACATATGATGAATCTGCTTGATCGTTATTTAACTTGCTATTTTTGTATTGGTTCTTCTGGCAGGATGTTGTATTTGAGATAATTGATGAAAGGCTGACGCCAATCGTTTGTCGTTATCTCTGAACATGATACAGGAAGGGTTTCAATGACTTCTTCAATGATCTCTGAAGATAGTAAAAATCTTCTCTCATCTATAGTTATTTGGAGAGGGCTTCTATTTGGGCAGGACAAAGCTGTTGCCAGGCTGGCCAAAGCATCTGCTCTTGCATTCTTAGACCGCGGTACATGCTTAACTTCCACATGACAGAATTGTTCCAGTAATTGCTCTGCTTTCCGACAATATGGTAAAAGTTCTTGCTTTCTTACTTCAAATTCAGTTGTCAATTGATTTATAATCAATTTAGAATCCCCAAAAATATGCAGCGTTCTTATCTTCATTTCTTGAACCATTTCCATTCCAATAATGAGAGCCCTATACTCAGCCTCATTATTCGTGCATGTGGCACTCAACGTGAAGGAGTACGGTAGCAAGTCACCATGAGGAGTGATGAATATTATCCCTGCCCCCGCTCCTGATGCTCAAGCGACACCGTCAAAATACATTTGCCACGGGCTTTAAGTTTCTGACAACATGACTTGTTCATCCGGGAAGTCATCATTAACAATTTTGCATTCTGCTACGGGATGTGCTACAAGAAAATCTACCACCGTTTGTCCTTTTATCATTTTCGCTGGCTTGTACGTAATGTCATATTTCGAAAGCAACAACATCCATTTGGCTAATCTTCCAGACAACATGGGCCTTGTCATCAAAAACTTTATAGGGTCCGCTCTTGAGATCAAAGTTATGCTGTGAGAGAGACAATAATGTCATAATTTCTGTACCGCAAATATCAACGCCAGACATTCTTTCTCGATTGGAGAATAGTTGCATTATGCACCTATCAGAGTTCGGCTTAAATAATAAAGAGCAGTTTCTTTCCCTGTCTCGTTCACCTGAGCCAATAAGGCTCCTAAAGAACCCTTTGCTGCAGAGATATATAAAATTAATGGCTTCCCTTTTATTGGTGCTGACAATACCGGCGGCTATTTCAATAAATCTTTGATTGAATCGAACGCGTTCTGGCAGGCCTGATCCCATACAAATTCTGTGTCTTTTTTCATCAGATGAGAAAACGGTTGACATCTTCCTGATAAATTTGAAATGAAGCGTCGAATGTATGCTAATTTTCCTTACAAACTTTTCAATTCTTTGAGTGTTTTAGGTAGCTGCATATTTTGAATGGCTCAGACTTTCCCTGGATCAATTTCAATGCCTCTATGCCGGACAACAAAACTAAGAAATTTACTTGAGGATACTCCAAATGCGCATTTGGCTGGATTCATCTTCAGCGGTTTCTTTCTAAGTCGGCAGAAAACTGAGGCCAAATGTTCGCGGTGTTGCTGATGATTTCCTGATCTGACCACCAAATCATCGACATAACATTCAACATGTTTGTGCATCATATCTTGGAAGATATTCTTTATCGCTCTCTGTTATGTCGCCCCAGCATTTTTGAGACCAAACGACATAACTTTATAACAATAAATTCCGAATGATGTCTTGAACGCCGTTGCTTCTTCATCTTCAGGTGCTATTCTAGTCTGATTATATCCTGCATAGCCATCTATAAAGGACATGATAACATACTGAGTTGTACTATCAATTATTAATTCAGTTATCGGGAGAGGAAAATCATCTTTCGGACAAGCTTCATTCAAATCTCTAAAGTCAATGCATACCTTGACTTGTCCGTTTTTCTTTTTCACGGGGACGATGTTTGATATCCACTTAGGATATTTGACCTCCCTGATAAATCTCACCTTTATTAACTTATTCACTTCTTCTTCTATCAGAGGAACCAAGTCCGGATGGAATCGTCTTTGCACCTATTTGACTGGTCTTTTCTCTTTAGAAATATGCAATCGGTGCATTGCTACTGAAGGTTCCAATCCGGGCATCTCTGCATATGTCCAAGCAAAAACATCTCTATTTTCTTTGAGAAGCCGCGTATATTCTTCGAACTCTTGTTCAGAAAGACTGGCGCTAATAAATGTATTCATTAGCTCTTCTTCCGTACCCAAATTTACTTCTTGCAAATTATCTATCATCGGTTGCCCCCCGTCTTCTATTTGTTTTGGGGCCACTTCAGGATGTTCGACTGTCTTGGGATTCTCTTTTGATGACTGCATGGCCGTGATTGTGTTCACTAACGATTCCGCTCCCAGTCCTTGAGACTTCCTCATTTTTTCCTGACTCACCCCAATGGGAATTTGAATTCCACTTCCATGATTCAGACCGGTAGGTTCTTCATAATCAAAACCCATATTTTTCATAATTTTCTTGCTCGCCCAACTGTATTTTTCAAGATCTCGCGGCATAAGTTTACCGTGATATACGTTACTCTCGGTTTCTTCTCTGGCCCTTGCTTCTTCTGCGATGTAAAATTCTATTGATTCCTAATGCTTTGCGCTGACCTTAACCTGAAATCTTCCTGGAGCAATCAGAAATGGTTTATTCCTTTCGATATTTGGCAACGGCATTGTGTAATTGGATTGTAAAATTCTCAACTATTCTTGAGATAACAAGGTTAATGGCGGCTACTGTAACATCCCGGATTTTTGCCAACCTGGAATTAGACGTCCTTAGGCAATGGGTCAATCCTAACACCTGATTAACTTCTCAAACGCTCAATTCAATGTCTCAAATCCAGTTTCAAACCATTTTCTTCACAAATCTTACCTTTCACCACCTTGTTCTTTTAATTTTTCTAAGTACTTTCACCCTAGACGCTATCTTAAACTAGCTAAGTAGTATAATTTGGATCACTTTATATACAAACTACAAAGGCCCAGGTACCACCTCAGACGGAAATTACTCAGGACTAAATCCTTTAGAAATTAGGCGAGAATTAGCCAGTGTGAAACTAGAGCACCCGTGAAATTAGTACCAATCACTTTAAATACGATCTGCAAGACCCAAAACTTGTAGAATCATTGACACTAGGGTACCCTAAAATCTAGGATTAATCTCATTACCCGGCTGCTCTCGGGAGCATCACGAAACACCGTATCAGATCTGAACCGCAGGTCGAAAGTCCAATTAACACGAAGTTAAGGAATTAGGACCGCCTTGCTGGGCTTGATGTAACGCCCTGAAAATCGGGGGTCGAGCATAATCTCAACTCCCGAGTTCCAGAACATCACTTATGCAACAAAATGAATGATGATTGAATGTTGACTGTATTCGTGCATTGAACATGAGTGAGATTAAGCCAAAACAGCATATCATACTCCAGAGACAGTTAAATTTGCAAGCGGAAGACTGTGATAGATAGATAAAATATATAACTTATGATGAGTCTCCAGAGTGTGATAACATTACCAGGTTAAATAAATACAGGTGCAGTTCTAAAATATACCAAATGTGAGGAAGTGTAATGCCTCCTATCCCATGTACCATAGCCCTGTCAATACAATATCAGGTCTTCATCGACCTGCCAGAGAGATACAGATAGGAGAATTCCTCCTATCATCATAGAAGTAGTCCGGCTCTGCTTCACAAGCATCGCCATCACCTGAAATTCAACAAATCTGGTGGGTGTTCGGAACACCGTCCCGTAACGTGGGAGTGAGTGATCAACTCAGTGGAACAATAAGGCATAGGTTAACATGTTATCAATTCAATCAAGCAGTAATGATAAAGCAGTACAAATCAAACAATTCTAACTACTCTTATTAAATGCAAGAATGAAATGACATGATGCTGTATGCCCTTGCCAAACCACCCTCAAGCGACATCATCTTACGTTCGCGAATGCTTACTCCCTCAGTGCGCCACATCTACAAAGCACATGCGGTGCGATGATGCTCATGATTACCAAGTTTTTATTAGTCCATTTCAAACAGCAGTATTGGGAAACTAAGGTACCTCCCTTGTATCATTCCCAAACATGATCCATTCTAGGGTCGTCAATCCTAGCTATTCTCATACGATGTTATGGTTTGAGAAGCGTAGTGAAGGCATCGCAAAGGGCTCATCACCCGTCAGCGCGGATACAGATCTCACCGTATGCGGCTCAATTGTTGGCCGTCAGCTCGAGTACAGGTCTCACCGTACTCGGCTCAATCACTAGCCGTCAGCTCGAGTACAGGTCTCACCGTACTCGGCTCAACTCACACTCTAGTTGCGGTGAAAGACTCGTCGCCAATCACAGACCCTTGGAGTGTACTCGATGATACTACGGAGGACTCGTCGCCCGTCAGCACGAGCACAGATCTCACCGTACTCGGCTCTCGCGAGGTATCGACAGCTCGAATACAGTGTCCCATACCACCATATTCGGCTCACGAGTTGATTGCGCAATGGTCACTACGGGGAGGCACATGGCCCCAGCGTAGGCCGACAGCTCGACCACGGTGTCCCATACCACCATGCCCGGCTCATGCGACTTAGCGGATCTAGGTACCATGGTTAAAAGGGGGTTTCACTGGTAAGTTTGGTACCCTAGGTTCAAGCAGTAGCGACCAAACAGGGTGAACATGCATAAGGCAGATCGGGTTACTTGACGAGCTCGACTAGCACGATCGCCCGTTGAGCTGCACGACATGAAGTGCATAAACAACTTCGTGTGGCCTAGCCACTGCCGACAGGCAACGCACGACTCGAGTTCGTCGAACACATCCCACGTGGCAAATGAATCTCAGCCACGAGTTCAATCTCGTTACCGATTGCCTGGACTATAATCATAGCCCCAAACACAATCAATTACAGAGATATAAAGCAGTAATGGATCAGGATTCAAATCATATAATCACAGTCTGGTATTATCCGTTTAGGGCTGCCAGGGCTGTTGCACGCACTAGTTGCTCCGCTCCCCCATCACCCATGACGGATCATACAACGTAAATATAAATTTAAGCATATGCATTACATAGTTAAAATCATAAAGTAGTTAAGCATGTTATGAATCACAACACAAGCATGAGTTTGTACATGTTCAATTCCTAATCACACAACTATCAAGGGAGATCATACACATAGTTAAAAGAGGTTGAGAATCATATCTCAACACCCTTATACATTGCAATTTGCTAACTACTACACATTCAGACATTACAAGAAACACTTAAACAAACATACATCAACATACATGACATATGTCGATCACATAGGCATTAGGCCAAATCCTTTCACTAGGGAGTTGCCCCAATCATAACACGCTTACACCCACGACGGATAGTCATGGCAAGCAGGAATCCAAGTTCCATATTCATTCAGCCATTTCCACAAACACTTGGGCCACACATTTTAGCATATATAGTGTATATTGGCCGTGGCGTGACTTAGGGTAAATCCTTTCGTCAAAGGGGGTATCACCAATACATCAATCATGAATCCATGACAATTAGTCATGGCGAGCACGAATGAGAATTCTATACTCATTCAGCCATTTCCACAAACACTTAGAATACACTATTCCAACATACATAGTGTATGTTAGCAACATGTGTTAGGGCGAACTCTTTCGCCAAGCGGTTATTTTATCCGCGTATACCATATTCATACAACAATTAATCATGACAATTATATTTCCAAAATCCGCACGTATGCGGTATTTCTAAAATACGCAATTTCAACATACATGACATTTACACATGAACATGTATTTTTGCGATTTTTTTTCGCCAAACTAACATTTTATCCACACATGATATAATCAAACATTAAATAAACATGTCAAACATTTTCCCAAGAAAAATACGTATACGGTATTTATACGTATATCTAGAGTATGTGAAAATCCATATTCTTTATCGCTAATCGAAACAGGAAACGGAAAGCACTTTGTACATGTGCATTTGCATGCAGATCATGAATCTATCATTATCTGACATTGAAAGCGTTGAAAAACGTAACCTATACACCTAAAGTCCGCACCTTTTGTCGTAGAATCGTAACGGAGTTGATAGGTTCGCTAAGCTTCCGTATACGGCAACTAGGCGACCTAGAGAAGGAAATAGGTTAGCTATTTCATAACCTACAACTATCAAATCCCCCAAACAGGTTAGGGTTAGGGTTTCTTACCTAGAAACGGGGCTGGAATCGCCGGAAAAGCGATGAGAACGAGATGGTGCAGCCCGTGTGGTGGCAGGGAACGACGGCAGGGAGTTTCTCCCACTTCTCCCTCACTTTCTCTCTCTTTTCCCTCTCTCAAATCCAAATTCGTATGGCTGGAATGGGAGAGGGTTTAAGGTCCTTATATAGCCTCAAAACTCACCGAAATAGACTCCTGTTCAAAGGTTACTGCTAATATAGGTATTTCGTCACTTTTTCAGCTCAAAAGGGGTGTTCTGGTAGCCCTCTTTGAGCCAAACGTCAGACTTAAGCTCACCCTCTGCGGATCTACGTGGGATTACGTTTTCAGCTCGATCGGATTCCCAGATCGCACGTGGCGGACCACTTTCAGTTCAACGGTCCGTGGGCCACGATCAGAATTTCTGAGTACATGTAAATGTGTATGAAATTTTTCCTGATCCGAGGGTGTAATTTGGTCTGATTCTGACGGTCAGGTTGCTTAATACTGATGCGCAAGCGAAAGGTGCCAGATCACTATTCCAGATATTTTATTTTCAAAAGGAATAGTGTTTTTGACACACCCTCGCTCCGGATCGAAATAAATGGCCGTGGGACATCGGAATCGCCTGATTTTTGAGATGATTGTCAAGCCCAGTGGGGCGGTCCTGGTTCCTTAGCTTCGTGTTAATCGGACTCCCGATGTGCGATCTAGACCTCATATGAAGTTTCGTTTCAGTCCCGAGAGCAGACGGGTAATGAGTTTGGCTCTAGACTTTAGGGTAACCTAAAGTCACATGTTTTACAAGTTTTGGGTCTTGCAGATCGTATTTAAAGCGATCCCAACGGATTTCATGGCTAATCGAGTTTGCACTTAGTTAACTTTGTTAAATTTCTAAAGGATTTAATCCTAATTGTTTTCTGGTTGAGATGGTACTTAGGCCTTTGTAGTTTGTATATAAAGTGATCCAAGTTTTACTACTTAGCTAGTTTAAGTTAGTGTCTAGGGCGAAAGTGCTTTGAAAAATTGAAGGCACAAGGTAGTGAAGGGTGGGATTTGTGAAGGAAATGGGTTCAGAAGCGGTTTTAGACTGTGGGGTTCAGTTCTGACGAAATAATAAGGTATTAAGAGCAACCCATCGCCTAAGGACATCTAATCCCAAATTGGCAAAAATTCGGGATGTTACAATCTACCCCCCTTAAAACAAAATTTCGCCCCCGAAATTGGCTAAGGGTAATAAGGGAAAATTTCTATTATTTCATTTGCCTAAGACTTATTGATTTCAAGTTTCTACGCGTGGTAGGGTAAATACCAGCAGGTTCATTTTAGTCTACCCCCCTTAAAACTTAATTCTTTATCCATTTCTCTTACCCTGACGGTTATTTATTTACCTATTAGGAGTCTTGACGACAAATCCCAACAATTTAGAGTAAGATAACTGTTTTCATTGTTTGACCAACACGGAGAGACGTTTATGGTGGGCTTAATCCTGATACATCGATCATCTACCGGGCCAGGGTAGAAAGCTCAGCGTATCCCTTCCGAATCCTGGTGGATCCTGGTCTTCTGCTCGGCCAAGCAGTGAGTCCATTGGTAGTCACCCAGGATTGAGAATTGGGTCAAGCCGCGAATGTTTCGCAGTTGTATATTTCAGTAACTCCGTAGTCCGATCAATCTCTAAGAGTAGGGAATGCCCATCATTGAAAGGCTCAAATTGTTTATTCTAAGGTTGCCCTTTAGGTCTTAGTCTAAGAGAGTCCTCATTATTATCTATGTCCAAGGAAATGGTGAATCAAATCGTACTAGATCATCCTAAAACGGTTCCTTATAGTAGAACTTGCTAGGGCTTCTATAATGCTCGTACTCAACGAGCACCGTTTCGACCCTGGGCCAGTGGAGTAGGGTCCACCGCGTTTCCGCTGCGCCACCCAGATCAAAGAGGCATATCAGGTGACCTAACTAGATTGGGCTCATAATGTTCTACCCCCCTTAAAAATTTATTTTCACCCTCGAGGCTCAAGAGCTATGCCCTGATCCGTATGTCGGAACAAGGTGTAATTTATAACCTATCCTTGACATGAAATGGGAAATACATTGGTCTGCCTTTCATCGACGATGTGTACGATGGCATTGATACCTATGGGTATCGAGAGGATTCAACAAAGGAACGGGGTCTCGTTCCAACCTATTCAAGCCAACTAACTACGTCCATCACTCAATTATCTTAGTATTGTTAGTCGTTTATATTTCTTAGTCTAGTCAGCAGCCTAGGCTCAACGTATGCGTAGCGGTAATCCACTAGTCGTGATTTAAAGTCTATGCCTCTATGCTAGATGATTTCACTTCATTCCTAATACAAGGAAGGGTTTTATTACTTAGGGTTAAAGTTGTCTAATTGGAATTGAGCTGCCTGTAGTTGAATTTAACTACGCCCGAGCATTTCACATATGCTCAACCAACTGAGGGGGTTCTGGTTGGATTGCCTATACCGTCAGGTCCGTCAAAGCACTGCTCTAGGTCCAAACTCTATGGGCCATATTTGTCAAACAACCATTTACTCTAAAAGCTTAAGCTATCAGAGTGTGGTGGGTTAATGTATATCAAGGGACTTTATCACTTCAACACTATTAGGCCAGTAGTCTTAAGTTGTATTGAATGGGACCGCATTACTAGTCCTACCTCGGGATTGGGAGTGACATGGTTGGTAGGTGGGTGGGTGGGATAAAAATTAATTTTATAGGCTTTGGAAAATGAGCCATGTGTTGGAAAGTGTGAGATGGGATTTCCAATCCCAGGAATCGGAACTCCTAAGTGTAAGAGGAACAACCTAGGGTATACTCTTTATTGCATACATTCCAAACATGGTATTAGAAAACATGGGATACAACCAACCTAGGGCCATACCTTACACATACATGTATTGTTACCTTCTATCCACCCTAAACTCTCCTAATGCAATTGGCCGGACGGGCCCTAAACGTCCTCAAATATCTAAAATATTCTACCAACAACTACAATCATCAACATGAAATCATAAGCACCCTAAGACAGTAGCCCATGCGAACTACGAGGCAGCAGTATGGATGATTAGACATCCAAGAGAATGGCCGTACATGTTCGGGTAGAGCCATGGAAAAGTGAATGAAAAGTGATGGAGAGAGAAAAAAAAAAGGGCTGGAGGTTTGGTTCTCCAAGGAGGGATATGAGAGCTCCAACTTGAGAAAATGGGGAAAGGGAGAAGCTATGGCTGTTGTGGAAGGTTGGGATGGGTGAGATATGGAAGAAAAATGGAAGATTTGGAGGTTGTAGGGATGGGTTTTTAGAGAAAATCGAAAATGGGTGGAGATGCTTGAAAAGAGGGGTGGAATGGAAAGGGGGTGCTTCCAACCCTATTTATTCCAATCAAAACATAAAACCGCACGTGCCATTGTATTAAGGGGGTTGGGCCGACCAACCCCACACTTGAAATCTCGCCGGAAAAGCAACCGGCCGGCGGCGCGCCGCCCGACCCGCGGCGCCGCCGCGGCCGGACTTGGCCGGAGCCGCGCCGCCGCGGTGGGGACCTATTCTCCATGGTCCCAAGGTGCCAAATGCACCCTGGTTCGACCCTGGGTCCCATCGGTTTTAAGTGGAGAGGCCCCCGACTCCGATTCGCTCCATTTCGGGTATTTTCGGAACAATCAGACATAACTTACGATCCGGAATGAGTTGTCTGACATAAAATATATGAATTTGGGGTAGAACGAGCTAATGAAACCAACCAACCCGGCTATGCCGGGTTGCGCAGCCCGGAATTGCGAGAAAACCCTCTGATTGATGGTCATTTTCCACGCTTCAATTTCGTTTTGCTAAAATAGTAGTTTTTGTTTAATTACTCTTCATCGGTTGGGCTTTAGGAGTTGTGCGCATCGTGTAAAGAGCTTAGAATAATTAGGAGAATGGTTTAGTGAAATAAAATAGGACACTTACTATTTTTGGCTGAAAGCCTTGCACACTTAATAGACATCACGACCCTATAGTAAGTCGCGAATTCTAGGAGTTTTAGCTGTAGTTTGTTTCTGATTTCATTCTCATTACTTGGTATCCTTATTTAAAGGGTTGTGAACTCGTTTTTAGTATTAATCAGAATTTATTTCTATTTCCTGCTTTCTCCTCTTGTAGATTCGAGAAGTCTCTGGGAGAAGTCCAGAGAAGCTCCAAGGATTCGGGGTAGTTATCCTCATCACGTTTATCGCACATTTTTACTGATTCTCAATGATTGGGATGGGGTGGATTATGATCTAGACCCTTCACTAGACAACCTAGAAGGGTTTTAAGGTCGACCCGTGCGACCATGGTTGAATACATACTCGGCGTTCGTTTTCAGCGAACTAGCCGTTGGATGGAACCGGGATGCCTAAGACTGTTTCTACAATCCGTCGCTCCCTCCTAAGTCAGAGTGCGTCAGTGTGCGTCGTGTGACCATAACCCAGGTCCAGTTTAATCAAAATCATGCTCTGATACCATCTTGTAACGCCCTGAAAATCGGGGGTCGAGCATAATCTCAACTCCCGAGTTCCAGAACATCACTTATGCAACAAAATGAATGATGATTGAATGTTGACTGTATTCGTACATTGAACATGAGTGAGATTAAGCCAAAACAGCATATCATACTCCAGAGACAGTTAAATTTGCAAGCGGAAGACTGTGATAGATAGATAAAATATATAACTTATGATGAGTCTCCAGAGTGTGATAACATTACCAGGTTAAATAAATACAGGTGCAGTTCTAAAATGTACCAAATGTGAGGAAGTGTAATGCCTCCTATCCCATGTACCATAGCCCCGTCAATACAATATCAGGTCTTCATCGACCTGCCAGAGAGATACAGATAGGAGAATTCCTCCTATCATCATAGAAGTAGTCCGGCTCTGCTTCACAAGCATCGCCATCACCTGAAATTCAACAAATCTGGTGGGTGTTCGGAACACCGTCCCGTAACGTGGGAGTGAGTGATCAACTCAGTGGAACAATAAGGCATAGGTTAACATGTTATCAATTCAATCAAGCAGTAATGATAAAGCAGTACAAATCAAACAATTCTAACTACTCTTATTAAATGCAAGAATGAAATGACATGATGCTGTATGCCCTTGCCAAACCACCCTCAAGCGACATCATCTTACGTTCGCGAATGCTTACTCCCTCAGTGCGCCACATCTACAAAGCACATGCGGTGCGATGATGCTCATGATTACCAAGTTTTTATTAGTCCATTTCAAACAGCAGTATTGGGAAACTAAGGTACCTCCCTTGTATCATTCCCAAACATGATCCATTCTAGGGTCGTCAATCCTAGCTATTCTCATACGATGTTATGGTTTGAGAAGCGTAGTGAAGGCATCGCAAAGGGCTCATCACCCGTCAGCGCGGATACAGATCTCACCGTATGCGGCTCAATTGTTGGCCGTCAGCTCGAGTACAGGTCTCACCGTACTCGGCTCAATCACTAGCCGTCAGCTCGAGTACAGGTCTCACCGTACTCGGCTCAACTCACACTCTAGTTGCTGTGAAAGACTCGTCGCCAATCACAGACCCTTGGAGTGTACTCGATGATACTACGGAGGACTCGTCGCCCGTCAGCACGAGCACAGATCTCACCGTACTCGGCTCTCGCCGAGGTATCGACAGCTCGAATACAGTGTCCCATACCACCATATTCGGCTCACGAGTTGATTGCGCAATGGTCACTACGGGGAGGCACATGGCCCCAGCGTAGGCCGACAGCTCGACCACGGTGTCCCATACCACCATGCCCGGCTCATGCGACTTAGCGGATCTAGGTACCATGGTTAAAAGGGGGTTTCACTGGTAAGTTTGGTACCCTAGGTTCAAGCAGTAGCGACCAAACAGGGTGAACATGCATAAGGCAGATCGGGTTACTTGACGAGCTCGACTAGCACGATCGCCCGTTGAGCTGCACGACATGAAGTGCATAAACAACTTCGTGTGGCCTAGCCACTGCCGACAGGCAACGCACGACTCGAGTTCGTCGAACACATCCCACGTGGCAAATGAATCTCAGCCACGAGTTCAATCTCGTTACCGATTGCCTGGACTATAATCATAGCCCCAAACACAATCAATTACAGAGATATAAAGCAGTAATGGATCAGGATTCAAATCATATAATCACAGTCTGGTATTATCCGTTTAGGGCTGCCAGGGCTGTTGCACGCACTCGTTGCTCCGCTCCCCCATCACCCATGACGGATCATACAACATAAATATAAATTTAAGCATATGCATTACATAGTTAAAATCATAAAGTAGTTAAGCATGTTATGAATCACAACACAAGCATGAGTTTGTACATGTTCAATTCCTAATCACACAACTATCAAGGGAGATCATACACATAGTTAAAAGAGGTTGAGAATCATATCTCAACACCCTTATACATTGCAATTTGCTAACTACTACACATTCAGACATTACAAGAAACACTTAAACAAACATACATCAACATACATGACATATGTCGATCACATAGGCATTAGGCCAAATCCTTTCACTAGGGAGTTGCCCCAATCATAACACGCTTACACCCACGACGGATAGTCATGGCAAGCAGGAATCCAAGTTCCATATTCATTCAGCCATTTCCACAAACACTTGGGCCACACATTTTAGCATATATAGTGTATATTGGCCGTGGCGTGACTTAGGGTAAATCCTTTCGTCAAAGGGGGTATCACCAATACATCAATCATGAATCCATGACAATTAGTCATGGCGAGCACGAATGAGAATTCTATACTCATTCAGCCATTTCCACAAACACTTAGAATACACTATTCCAACATACATAGTGTATGTTAGCAACATGTGTTAGGGCGAACTCTTTCGCCAAGCGGTTATTTTATCCGCGTATACCATATTCATACAACAATTAATCATGACAATTATATTTCCAAAATCCGCACGTATGCGGTATTTCTAAAATACGCAATTTCAACATACATGACATTTACACATGAACATGTATTTTTGCGATTTTTTTTCGCCAAACTAACATTTTATCCACACATGATATAATCAAACATTAAATAAACATGTCAAACATTTTCCCAAGAAAAATACGTATACGGTATTTATACGTATATCTAGAGTATGTGAAAATCCATATTCTTTATCGCTAATCGAAACAGGAAACGGAAAGCACTTTGTACATGTGCATTTGCATGCAGATCATGAATCTATCATTATCTGACATTGAAAGCGTTGAAAAACGTAACCTATACACCTAAAGTCCGCACCTTTTGTCGTAGAATCGTAACGGAGTTGATAGGTTCGCTAAGCTTCCGTATACGGCAACTAGGCGACCTAGAGAAGGAAATAGGTTAGCTATTTCATAACCTACAACTATCAAATCCCCCAAACAGGTTAGGGTTAGGGTTTCTTACCTAGAAACGGGGCTGGAATCGCCGGAAAAGCGATGAGAACGAGATGGTGCAGCCCGTGTGGTGGCAGGGAACGACGGCAGGGAGTTTCTCCCACTTCTCCCTCACTTTCTCTCTCTTTTCCCTCTCTCAAATCCAAATTCGTATGGCTGGAATGGGAGAGGGTTTAAGGTCCTTATATAGCCTCAAAACTCACCGAAATAGACTCCTGTTCAAAGGTTACTGCTAATATAGGTATTTCGTCACTTTTCCAGCTCAAAAGGGGTGTTCTGGTAGCCCTCTTTGAGCCAAACGTCAGACTTAAGCTCACCCTCTGCGGATCTACGTGGGATTACGTTTTCGGCTCGATCGGATTCCCAGATCGCACGTGGCGGACCACTTTCAGTTCAACGGTCCGTGGGCCACGATCAGAATTTCTGAGTACATGTAAATGTGTATGAAATTTTTCCTGATCCGAGGGTGTAATTTGGTCTGATTCTGACGGTCAGGTTGCTTAATACTGATGCGCAAGCGAAAGGTGCCAGATCACTATTCCAGATATTTTATTTTCAAAAGGAATAGTGTTTTTCACACACCCTCGCTCCGGATCGAAATAAATGGCCGTGGGACATCGGAATCGCCTGATTTTTGAGATGATTGTCAAGCCCAGTGGGGCGGTCCTGGTTCCTTAGCTTCGTGTTAATCGGACTCCCGATGTACGATCTAGACCTCATACGAAGTTTCGTTTCAGTCCCGAGAGCAGACGGGTAATGAGTTTGGCTCTAGACTTTAGGGTAACCTAAAGTCACATGTTTTACAAGTTTTGGGTCTTGCAGATCGTATTTAAACCGATCCCAACGGATTTCATGGCTAATCGAGTTTGCACTTAGTTAACTTTGTTAAATTTCTAAAGGATTTAATCCTAATTGTTTTCTGGTTGAGATGGTACTTAGGCCTTTGTAGTTTGTATATAAAGTGATCCAAGTTTTACTACTTAGCTAGTTTAAGTTAGTGTCTAGGGCGAAAGTGCTTTGAAAAATTGAAGGCACAAGGTAGTGAAGGGTGGGATTTGTGAAGGAAATGGGTTCAGAAGCGGTTTTAGACTGTGGGGTTCAGTTCTGACGAAATAATAAGGTATTAAGAGCAACTCATCGCCTAAGGACATCTAATCCCAAATTGGCAAAAATCCGGGATGTTACACTTGACAACCATCTCAGAAATCAAATCCAGATAGTGTCCCAGCGCTATTCGCTTGAGCTCGGAGTGAAGAGTGTGAGAAATGTGAAAATTAATTCAAAATAAAATATATCAAATAGTAACCTGGCGGCCTTAAACGGATAATAGCAGACTTTGATTGTATGATTTGAATTTTGATCCATTACTGCTTTAAATATCTGAAATTGAATGTGATTGGGGCTATTGTATAGTCCAGGTAGTCGGTAACAGGATCGAATTTGTGGCTGAGTTTCAGTTGCCACGTGAGATGTGTTCGATGAACCTGAGTCGTACTTCGGTTGGCGATAGTGGTTGGCCACACGAAGTGCTTATGCGCTTCATATCGTTCAACTTGTTGTACGCTCGAGCTAGCCAAGCTCGTCAAGTAACCCGATTTGTCTTATGTATGTTCACCATGTTTGGACGCCTCTGCTTGAACCTAGGGTACCAAACTTACCAGTGAAAACCCTTTTAACCATGGTACGTCGATCCGCTAAGACTCATGAGCTGGACATGGTGGTATGAGACACCGTGGTCGAGCTGTCGGCCTACGCTGGGGCCACGTGCCCCCCCCGTAGTGACCAGTGAGCAACCAGACTCGTGAGCCGATTATGGTGGTATGGGACACTATATTCGTGCTGTCGGCCTACATTGATATGGTGATGGGGGAGTGGTGTAACGAATGCGAGCAACAGCCCTAGCAGCCCTTTGTAGTGACATTGAGCATACTCTGAATTGCGGTGAGGCGACGAGTTTTGCCGCAGTGTATAGAGTATGAACTAGGCCTGTTTCTGTATAGTGATGAATCGTTAAAGAGGTGATGGGGGAGTGGTGTAACCTTTGTGCGTAATAGCCCTGGCAGCTTCTGCAGTGACATAGAAAATACACCATCGTCTGAGATTAACTAGGACTGACGACCTTATAATGGATCATGTTTGGGAATGATACAAGGGAGATATCTTAGTTTCCCAATCCTGTTGTTTGAAATGGACTAATAATTACTCGGTAATCATGCTCATCATCACACTGCATGTGCCTGGTAGATGTGGAGCACTGAGAGATGAACGCATCCGCGAACGTAAGATGTTGTCGCATGAGGGTGGTTTGGCAAGGGCATACATCATGTCATTTCATACTTGCATTAAATAAGAGTAGTTAGAATTGTTTGATTGTACTGCTCTAGCATTACTGCTTGACTGAATTGATAACATGTTAACCTATGCTTTACTGTTCCACTAAGTTGATCACTCACTCCCACGTTACGGGACGGTGTTGTACACACCAACCAGATTTGTTGAGTTTCAGGTGATGGCGATGCTTATGAAGCAGAGCCAGACTATTGTGAGGTGGAGGAAGAGTTCTCCTATATGTAGTTCTCTGTCAGGTTTATGAAGACCTGGTATTGTATTGATGGGGCTATGGTACTTGGGATAGAGCCATTAGACTTACACATTTGGTATATTTTGGAACTATACTTGTAATTATTTAACCTGGTAATGTTATCACACTCTGGAGACTCACCACAGTTTTTATATATTTTATATATCTATCACAGTCTTCCGCTTGCAGTTTAACTGTCTCTGGAGTATGATATGTCGTTTTGGCTTAATCTCACTCATGTTCAATGCACTAATACAGACAACATTCAATCATCATTATCTATGTTGCATAAGTGATGTTCTGGAAACTTGAGAGCTGAGTTACTACTCGACCCTCGATTTTTCGGGATGTTACAGCTGCCCTGGTTGTCTCAGACGTTTTAGAACAAAATAGAATTTCTTCTTCGTTTCTACGATTTTGGACGATTCTGCCGTTTCTTCTTCAACTTCTTTTACCGGGATGTCCCTCAAGGCTCTACTTTCGTCATACTCTTTATCCTTTTCAACGAATCCTTTATAGTAGCTGGCATCTGCGAAGAAAGACTCAGCTTCTGTATATGGTCTCGCGTCGGCCCTTACCTTATACTGCATCCCATTTTTACAGTAATTAAAACATTGATGTAGTGTAGAGGGTATAATGCTGTATTGATGTATCCAGGGCCTTCCTAACAAGAGATTATATGTTGTCACAACATTTATAACATGGCACACAACATCAGTTATTAATTCTTCCACTTCCAGTGTCACTGTAATCTTACCGAGTGCACGTTGCCCATCTTGATTAAAGCCCTGTATCATCATTGCACTGGGGTGTAAGTCCAATCGACGATACCCTAATTTTCCCAACATTGAGAGTGGTAAAAGGTTCACAGCGGACCCATTATCTATCATAATCTGCTTAACCTTCTTCTCATGTATGTGGCCTTCTATCATCAGTGGCCTATTGTGCTCTTCTTCACAGATCAAATCTTCATCAGAAAAGGAGATGACTGGGAGGCAATTCTCTTATTACCTGTGATCTTCGCATTCTAATTCTGCTAATAAGGTTTCTCTGACATCGTGATTGGACAACGCTTGAATTAAATTCTGTTGGAACTCTTCTGACAGTTTGAGAGCGTCATAGATGCTTAATCGAGCCAATATGCCTTTCAAATGACTCACCACATCATAGGTCACCTTTGCTGGCCTATGATTTTCCTCTCCTTTATCAACATTGCTTTGTTTGTTAATGGATTCTTTTCTTGTAAGGTTAAACTTTTGCTTGGTCGGACTCATCGTTTTCTTTCCTGATCTTAGCGTGTTTACCGTTACCTTTTTCACCGTATCGCTGTCTCCCTTCTCTTTCATACCATGGATCTTTTCTCTGATCGTGGACATGTTCACTGTTGCCATTGCGCCTCTTTCCTTCTCTTTTCCAATCACTATTTCACCTTTATCCATCATTCGCTGTATTATACACTTCAATGTATAACAATTTTTTGTTGGATGTCCCACCAGACAATGATAGCGACCAAAATCTCTCTCTCTGGTTTTAGTTACATCTACAGGCCATTTGGGTTCTAGCAATTCAAGCGTGCCGGCCTTCAACAGTTAGGTCATCATTGGAACGACATCTTCCTTATCGAAAGCGAATCCCTCATGAGAATTGAGCATTCTGGATCTCTTCCCACTGTATCTATTTCTTGATTGATTCTATTCTTCTTTTCGTTCCGGCCCCTTTTACCTTACGTCCCTGGCATCTTTGCTTCTTTTATCACGATCGATGGTGTTTACGGCCATTCTGCTCGGTATTCTTCTAGCCGTTTCATGGTGGAATGCTGGCATCTTACGGGTCATTAATTCCAGAGCGTGGGCCTTGGTGGCCAAGTCACGGAAAGTCCTGTATAGCACTGGTGAGTCCGAACGCGATTCCTGTTTCCATGGAATTCAAACACATTTTGACTTGTTCCTTTTCTTCTAGCAATTGTCTACACGAGGCTCCCAACGTCTTCCACCTGTCTATGAACTTTTCTACCGGTTCTCCTTCTTTCTGCCACAAAGAGGCCAATTTTGTAATACTAACATCTCATTTTGAGGAGAAGAAATTTGACATGAATGCGTCTTGCATTTGTTCCTAAGTACATATGGATCCAGGGGCCAGACTGGAATACCATCAAAATGCTTTGTGCGTCAGTGAGGACTCGAACAATTGTAAGAAATACTGCGGTATTGTAGAGAAATTTTCCATACTGGTAATGAAATGCATTAAATGTTCTTCTGGTGATCATTCTCCATTGAACTTTTGAAAGTCCAGCTGCTTGAAGTTGGCTGGAAAGGGTATATCTTCTACCTCCCTTGGGTATGGTGTTAGGTATCTAAAACGGCCCGTATTTTCGTGCTCTCTCTATTCTGACAGCTTCTTCGACAACTTGTCTCACTTCGTCTTGTGTCATGGTTCTCGTGGCTGAGATGGACCCTCTTGATCCCAGTCCTTGTGGTTGAGAGCTTGTGGGCTGGTTTTCTTGTTCATTCATTGGCGGAGCTACTATCTAAGCTACATTATGTGCCAGAGTCACCAAGGCTTCCCTAAGGTGTTTGCACTCTTCTATTAATGTCCTTTGCGTTTCTGCCATTGCATTCACACATTCTTCTGCCATTGCATACCATCTTGATTTGTCCCGGCCATATATATTGTGGCTTCTCCACTCTTTGATGAGGCTGTGATTGGAGTGGAGCGGGAATATATCGATGTAATAGGGCTTACGTAGAGAGGAGGGGAAGAAGTTTCATTTGACTTTTGTACACTTCCGGCGCTATCGATCGATTGGGGTGGCGTATACATTGGTGAACTTACTTGGGGCGATACGGGTATTGAGGAGCTTGCCATCAATGCTTTGCCTTTCTACTCTTTCATCCATCTAGCCTATGGAGTAATCAACGCTGGGAAGTAGCCGACGCGAACTGTGGAATTACCTGTTCAGGGTAGATTGCTGGAGGAGCGAGCTCGGGATTCTTCTTAGCTACGTTGTGTGTTACCGACCCTCTGACTTTTGATGAAGACAGACTCATTCTAGGGCTTCTCGAGTTTCGCATTTTTATCCTCCGAGACCTTACAACAGTCCAGCCTTTATTGCCTTCTAATGGTTGGGGCGAAGTAGATACAACCCCAACTGTCCTTCGAGCCATGTGCTCTGAAGTTTGACTCGGTATGTATTCTATCATGAATCCGGTCAAAATGAAATGAAAGCTCACTTTCTTCATAGAATTTTCCATTAGTTGTATTTCGAAGTTAATTTCAGAAAATTCCTGAGATGAGAAACAACCATAATTAGTATTCGATTAGTCAGATAATCTATCTTAGAGATGAAGGGGGAGGATGTTCCCACCGAGAGTCGCCATTTTGGCGTCGGAAAGACGCCCAACTATAATGAAAGCCCCATAATTATCTTGATGTTAGTATCAAATAAGAAACTTCTTTCCCCAGTGGAGTCGCCATTTTGTTTCGATAAGAAAACAAATGCGTTTGGTTTAGGAGATTATCTTATTTGAATATAACAAAGAGAACAATTATGGATCAATCATCATATTATTATTGCTGAATTCATTTACATCCTTTTAATATCCCTTGATTCTAAGATAGATCAAAATAACAAGTTATAATTAACAACTTTTATATGTCTAATCTTAAATCCGGTGACATCTCGACGCTATTTTAGCCATCTCCTAATACTAAGGAGGAATTGCTGAATTGATCGGCCAATCTTCAATAAGATAGAAATTTCGGCAGTATTCCGGCGCTATTTCGATCATCTCCTAGTACTTAGGAGGAACTTCTTCTTTCCAAAGAAGGGCTTGGAGAGATGAAGGCTGAACTTGAATGTTCCGTGCAATTCTAATATCAACTTGGCTAAATCATGATTTAGTTGCGCGACCCGCACAACCAATAGACACATTGCGCGATCCGCGCAACCAAGGAACTCCTTACGCGATCCGCTCAACCAATAGACCCGTTGCGTGACCCGCACAGCCGACCCTTTCTCTACCTTCAGTTGCTCTGCTCTGCTCTCCGAAATCTTTGATCCTCAAATGAGAGGGGGAATGGGGTATTTATAGGTACTTCACATGTGCTAATCCTCGATTCTTGTGCTTTCTTACTATCTTTCTTTTATTGATTGCGCGTTCCATGCAACAGTGTTTACTGGTTGCGCGACCTGCGCAACGGACTTCCTTGGTTGCATGACCCGTGCAATCATGCTTTCTTGTTGCGCGATCCGCGCGATAGACTTCCGTAGATGCATGACCCGCGCAATCATGCTTTCTATCGCGCAACTAACCAAACTGTTCTTCCATGCTTTCTCTTCATTTTATGTCCAATTTTCATTCTTGAAACTTTCTCCCTTTCATGATTTTTATGCTCCAACAGACACTAAGCATATTGACATTAAATATCATTATATTCGTGAATTAGTAGAAGATAAGATTATTTCTGTAGATTATATTCAAACTGAAAATCAACTTGCAGACATATTTATAAAACCGCTTGACAGAAATAGGTTTGCTAAGTTGAAATTGGATATGAGTATGTGCACTATGATCTGAATTACTTGTGTTTATTTGAAGTATATTGCATGTTTTTATTTTATTTATTTTTGTAAATTTTTAATTTTCAAAAATAGTGAAAAACGCAGAATTTTTTGAGGTGCATGACCAGTCGAGTACACGCTCGACCAGTCATGCCACGATCGGTCGAGTATGAACTCGACCAGTTGAGTCGCTTGGGTTTGGGGCCTTTTATTGTGTAAAAAGCACTTTTTCTTCTTTTATTTCATCTTCCCCAACCAGCCCTACCACGACCGGTGGAACTCACCTTCGATTCCTTCATGGTTAGTGCATCATTTTCGATTTCCTTGTGGATTTAAGTTCTTTGTACTTCCATTTCCTTATTTTTATAGTTTATTTCAAGGTTTATGGTGGTTTATTGGGTTTTCATGCTAAAAATTTAATTTCCTTGAAACCCATCTTACCTTTCTTGCATTGCTTGTTTTTCTTCTATTTCTTGTACAATGGAGGGTAGAAATAAGAAGAGAGCCTCTCGTGGTCCCTCTTCTTCTCGTTCCGCTCCAATCATGGTGCATCATCTTCGGTCACCTGAAGAAGATCCCGAGTATGTGCGGGATATACGTCTTCACAACATGATTGTTGAACGGACAGTCAACTCTAATCATTTGGAACCTTTCGGTATTGTTCCCCTCCTTCAAACTGTTGGTTGGACTAACATTTTAAATTGGGGGGGGGGGGGGGTCTGGCATACCGTTCTATTGTGCAGTCCATGTTTGCTTGCATAAGTGACTTCTCTTCTGAGAATCTAACTTTTACAATTACATCCAGAGAAGGTCCTATTGATGTAGGCCATCACTTAATATATGGATTGATGGATCTTCCGGTTAATGATGACGGAATTCCTATTTCTACTCTTGCGGCAAAACCATCTTAGTTTGAGACAAGAATGCTCACTAGAGTGTTATGCAACATGAATGTGGAATAGAATTTTGGGAATGCGCTCAGTTCCAAATTTATGTTACCCAGATACAGGATTCTCCATCGTATTTTTATTTCTAATGTCTATCCTAGGTCTGATAACAAGACTAAGCTCACTACTTTCATGGCTCGCATCCTTCACTCTATTGTTACTGGTGTTTCTATATGTCTTCCATCTCTTATCTGTTACATTATCATTCAGTTTCGTCTCCATCTGGGTCATAGTGATATTCCATTTGCCTATCTTATGACTGTCTTAGCCACCCATAGTCTTGTAGCTATGCCTCTTGGAGAAGCTCCCATTAACCATCTTCCCAACAACTTGAACATAAATAAGATGAATCTGAGGTTGGCTCATTGCAAGTTGATGTGGGTGCTGGAGGAGTTGCTGAAGCAACTAAAGAGGAGGATGCTTTGCCTCCTGATAATGCTAATATGAATGACTTATTTGATGAGATAGAGTTAGATTCTACGGCTGATCTAGACTTTCAGCCTTCTGACTTTGATAAGCGTTTGCGATCCCTTGAGGAGAAGGTAGAGGGTCTGCATGTGTCCCAAGAAAATCAATTCAAATACATGCGCAAATATCTTAGGGGCATTAACAAGGAACTACATCAGATAGATCCTTTTATTCCTGCTCCATCATCTGGATCTGATTAGATTTTTATTTCGTTATGGAATGTATTAATACTTTCTACTATTTGTGTGTTGGGATATTTCTTGGACATACTTTTACTTTTTAGTATGTGGACATGCTATTGTGCCTTATGTTGATATCTTGATTATCATGATGATGTTATTTCCTATCTTATTTCATTTACTTCTCTTTTCTTTATATATATTTCCTTTATCATATTGTGACAAAAAGGGGGAGAAATTATAGAGATGTGTGATTATGTAATTGTGCAATATGGAGTGTAGTATGTATGAATTTTTTTTATTTACAGGTTCTGCAAATCACCTCTCCTGGATTAAGGGGGAGTAATGCAATGAGGGGGAGTTGTGTCTGTTGATCATTTGTTACTTAAATGGTGCATAATTCTTTATTGTGCTTATATAACTGATGCATGATTCCTTATTGGTGCATGATTCTTTATTTGGTTTTGTCACAAATTTGACAAAGGAGGAGATTGTAAATGCTATCGTGCAAATCAACACCCATAATATTGTCAAATTTTGTTGTGCCAAACCATTTTGTATTTGTATCATGCTTTGAGTTGAAGTGATCAGGTTCGTACATTTCAAAGTTCTCTGGATCTTCATCGAACTTGCCTACATCTTCAAGTTGAAGTGAAGAGTGTTGAAGTTCATCGTTTAAAGCTAAAATTCAAGAACTTAAGTTCAAGTTTGAAGTTCGACTAAAGACTCAAGAACTCAAGCGTAACTCAAGCTCAAGTTTAAGAGACTGAACTCAAGCTTCAAGTATCACAAGATATCAAGATTCGGAAGCGAATGATGTTTCATTTGTTCCTACTCACAAACAGGTTTAGATGACCCTAGATTGACCTTAGGTTGTGTCATATTCATTGCATATTTTACGTGGGTCATTTCATATGTTTATAGGTCATTTTCTCGACTAGTCTTAGTCCTTGTTCGACTAGTTCAAGTACTGGCTCGACCAGTCTAAGAGTTTTCTCGACCAGTCAAAGGTTTGTTGCTAATTTTCAGAAATTTCTGTTGGACTCTCGACTAGTCGTGGAGATTGCTCGAACAATCGAGTGAACAGTACTCGACCGGTCGTGCAGGCTCGACTCAAAGTCCAACAAGCTTTTCTGGTCCCACTCGACCAGTCGAGCAGACCACTCAACCAGTTGAGCAAGCCATTCGACTAGTCGAGTAACGGTCTTATCTTATCGTGCCATAAATTTTGAAATTTTGTTGGTCCTTCGACCAGTCGAACCGACCCTTAGACCAATCGAGTGAATAATATTTTTACCTTTAAATAGAGCACGAATTTCAGAGTTTATTCATTCATTCAAAGCTAAATCAAGACACCACTCTGAGAAATAAGTTTATGAATTTATTAAGCTATTCTGTGCTCATTTTATATTCTCTTTAATTAGCTTTTGTAATTTGATTTTGAGATGTTTATTTCAATCTTACATTAAAAAGGGATTTGAGATTTCTCCTTTCTTGAGATCAAAATCAAATCAAGCTAGCCCAGGTTGATTTAATTAAAAATCATTTAGAACTAAAACCTTTTCATCTGTGAGACTAGACATTGAACATCTTCGTCAACATCGGATCAATTCTACCGGGCTTCTTCAAAGGAGAATTTTCAGATAAGTACATTTACATTTTGTATATCCTTTTTAGTTTTTGAGGTTGTAAGGCCCGTATCCTAGACCGTACCATTCCCTAGGCTTCCACGGTCCTCCCGGTCTAACTCCGGTGACCTGCGACCTGTAATCGACATTTGCGCGCGACCCTAAGTTGTATCCCGAAGATCTATATTAGCTTGACTTGAAACTTGTATCCTAGCGACTGCACCGTCGTTGTGTCTCGTTCGCTGATACGATACCCGGGCCAGAAGATGTGGGCCCGCGTTTATTTCGAGAAAAACTTTGCGCTTGCGAATTCCCAGAGAATCTCTATAACCTATCCCATCGATTAATCAATTAAGTACACTCCCTATCACAAGTACAAGCAACCCATCCCCTCTTTCCCTAAGTCAACTCTCATGTCACTCACACCCATCCCTCTCTCCTTACATCACCCATCACCCATCACTCCATCTCTTTTCATCCCATCACTCCTCTCTCTCTCTCTCTCTCTCATTTCTCTCTTCACTCTCAAGCTCCCAAGGAGAGCATCTAACGTCTAAGCTTCCCAAGCCTAACCCAAGTGTGGCCCACTTCCCTACCCTAATCTCCCATCTTAGCCACCCAATCTTCATCATCCTCCATCAAGATCGAAGCCAAGGACCCTAGGAGTTCAAGGAGCTAAAGAAGAAGGCCAATAGGTGGATGATCCACCGTTGATTTTTGTTTTAAGGGACCACTTGTTGTGGGACCCACTTGATGTATACATTGTATAAGGGAGGGCTCAATAGTGGCGGGGTCCCTCCCCTTCACATTTCTCTCTCTCTCTCTCTCTCTCTCTCTCTCTCTCTTTGTGATGTCTTGTGGCCCACTACAATGCAAGATGATCCTGACCGTCTGATCGTGAGGCCCACCTTGCCGTTGGTCCGTCTAAACGGCCCAGATGAAGGGAAACATAAATATCATCTTGGTGCAGCGTGGGACCCATCTGTTAGAGGGGCTGGGTTGGCTGGTTACCGCACACCAGTTATATAGCTGATGCATTAATGTCAGCAAGTTTGTGGACCCCACCTTATATGTTTTATCTACACCGTCTACCTGACTGGACGGTGGGACCCACGTACACGTGTGGGGTCCAACATCGTCCAGTAGGGATGGTGGGACTCCACCATGGTGTATGTGTTTTATCAACACCGTCCATCAGATCTAACTCTCTGGTGGGCCACCACGTGGACCTCACCATGAGGTATGTTTGTATTTGCACCGTCCAGTTGCTGGACGGTGCTGTAGATTTATTATCCAGACTGTTCACTTGGTGGGCCTCCGCCATAATGTAAGTGTTTTATCTACTTTGTCCGTCCTTGACACATGGGACCAACCTTGAGGCATGTGTTGCATAATCCACACCTTCCATTACTTGGATGGTGGGTCACTTTAACATATGCATTTCATCCAGCCGTCCATCTATCTAGACGTTGGATGTTGAGTTTCAAAAAAAAAAAAATGATAATAATAATGTAATAATAAAATAATAATAATAATATCATATTATATTATATATATGTATGTATGTGGTGGCCCTATATGGGACCCACCTATTGACGGATTGGCTGGAGCACCTCTCACTGTCCAATATTCTGGACGGTGGAGCCATGTCACACGTGTGGCATCCACACCGTCCAGACCTTGGACGGTGGGGCCCATGTCTTATGTATGTGTTATATCCAAACTGTCCATCCTATTGGCAAGCTTGCCTTAAGGCTTGAGACAATAATGAGGTAGATCTATCAGGTGGACCACACTGTAGAAAACAATGGAGGAGTGAATGCCTACCATTGAAACCCTTTTGGGAGCACAAAGGTTTTGGAATAGTATGAAATTTGTTTTTCCTCTTAATTCAGGTCTTTGTGACCTTATGAACAGATTAGATGGAAAATAAATGTTATGGTGGCCCTGTGAGGTTTAAACAGTGGAAATCATTGTCTCCACTGTTAATTGTGGTATGGTCCAGATGATCTTTCGATGGGATTTATTTTTGGAAATGCTCTAAAATGACCTCTAATTAATGTGTGGGCCCCATCGTGATATGATATATGTTGGGCCCATATGAGAGGCCCTTTATGACGTATTTGAGGCCTAGAATGATGTATATATGGCCCATTTGGAGAGGCCCATAGGTGCAGCCCATTAATGCGGCCCATTTGATGTATATGAGGCCCATTGGTGCGGTCCGTTGAAGCGTCTCACTTGATGTATATGAGGCCCATTGGTGTAGCCCATGTGATGCGGCCCACTTGATGTATATGAGGCCCATTATGATGTATTTGAGGCCCATGGGTTAAGGTCCAATGTGATGTATATAAGGACCATCACATGGGCCAATGAGATGTATGTGAGCCCTTTGTGTGAGGCCGAATGTGATGTATATGAGGTCCATTGCGATGTGTGATTCCACCATGTGATATTTATGGTGGGCCATGCCTTGGGAGCAATGATGGTTTGATGTCCGCATTGTAAGAGCAATGATGGTTAAATGTCCACATTGTAACTCCCCCTAGGGCCCATTTATAGGCCTATACTTGTTGTGTGTAGGCCGTCTAGGCCCATCTTCGTTATGAATAAAGTTCATCACCATATAACATGCTTAGTATAACTCCATAATTTATGCTCATAAGCATCATGTGTATGCTTGATATGAAGAGTGACTAATCATAGCATATGCCTTCGAGCAGATTGTTTACGGGGTTCCCTGATAGGCGGAGTTGCCCCACATGAGCGCGCGGTATGCGTAGGATTTGCTGCATGACTGATAGTGTGATTCATGCATTTTGCATCTGTGTGACATGATTACTGTATACCCTAGAGACATCAGGGCTGTGGCCTCCATAGGCATATCGTGGATGGTAGGATCGGACACCAGAAATACTGTTGCTAGCATCGGGGTGCCATAGATGTCCATGGGTGAAAATCCCTAAACCTGATGGTACAAGAGGATTACTCCAACGTCGAGACCAAGTGGATACACGAGCGCACGAGGGCCGAATACCAGGATGTCGTGTCTCTCACTGTGTCGTGGTCAGTTGGAAGGGGGTGTGGCCTTACCCGCCCGAGGGTAGGGGGCATTGCTAGGTTGAGTATGTTCAGCTCGTAAATGGGTCCGCAATCGATGTACCGGATAGGTATTTGCAGACTATTGGCCAGGTGGATAGTGATGTTTCTTATGCTCACTTGGACCGTGTGCCTGGGAAAGTGGCAGTGTCATTTGGAGTGTAATAAACCTCGGTGATTATCCAGAGTGAGAGTTGTATTAATATTTGATGATCTAGTGATGAGCTGCATTGATATGTGCATGTAACATCCCAAAAAATCGGGGGTCGAGCATAACTCAACACCCGAGTTTCCAGAACATCACTTATGCAACATAGATAATGATTAAATGTTGTCTGCATTAGTGTATTGAACATGAGTGAGATTAAGCCAAAACAGCATATCATACTCCAGAGATAGTTAAATTGCAAGCGGAAGACTATGATAGATATATAAAATATATAAAAACTGTGGTGAGTCTCCAGAGTGTGATAACATTACCAGGTTAATAAATTCCAAGTACATTTCTAAAATATACCAAATGTGTAAGTGTAATGTCTTCTATCCCAAGTACCATAGCCCCGTCAATACAATAACAGGTCTTCATAAACCTGTCAGAGAGCTACAAGTAGGAGAACTCCTCCTCCACATCATAGTAGTTCGGCTCTGCTTCATAAGCATCGCCATCACCTGAAACTCAACAAATCTGGTTGGTGTGTACAACACCGTCTCGTAACGTGGGAGTAAGTGATCAACTCAGTGGAACAATAAAGCATAAGTTAACATGTTATCAACTCAGTCAAGCAATAATGATAAAGCAGTACAATCAAACAATTCTAACTACTCTTATTTAATGCAAGTATGAAATGACATGATGTATGCCCTTGCCAAACCACCCTCATGCGACACCATCTTACGTTCTCGAATGCGTCCATCCCTCAGTGCTCCACATCTACTAGGCACATGTAGTGCGATGATGAGCATGATTACCGAGTAATTATTAGTTCATTTCAAACAGCAGTATTGGGAAACTAAGGTACCTCCCTTATATCATTCCCAAACATGATCCATTCTAGTGTCGTCAGTCCTAGTTAATCTCATACGATATTATGGATTGAGAGGCATAGCGAAGGCATCACAAAGGGCTCGTCACCCGTCAGCACGGATACAGATCTCACCGTATGCGGCTCAATTGCTGGCCGTCAGCTCGAATACAGGTCTCACCGTACTCGGTTGAATCGCTGGCCGTCAGCTCCAATACAGATCTCACCGTACTCGGCTCAACTCATGCTTTAGTTGCTGTGAAGGGCTCGTCGCCAATCACAGACCTTAGAGTATACTCGAAGACACTACGGAGGACTCGTCGCCCGTCAGCACGAATACAGGTCTCACCGTATTCAGCTCTCGTCGTAGGTGTCGACAGCTCGAATATAGTGTCCCATGATCGGCTCACGAGTCTGGTTACTCACTGGTCACTATGGGGAGGCACGTGGCCCCAGCGTAGGCCGACAGCTCGACCACGGTGTCCATACCACCATGCCCGGCTCATGAGTCTTAGCGGATCGAGGTACCATGGTTAAAAGGAATTTCACTGGTAAGTTTGGTACCCTAGGTTCAAGCAGTAGCGTCCAAACATGGTGAACATACATTAGACAGATCGGGTTATTTGACAAGCTCGGTTAGCTCGAGCGTACAATAAGTTGAACGATATGAAGCGCATAAGCACTTCGTGTGGCCAACCACTATCGCCAACCGAAGTACAACTCGGGTTCATCGAACACATCTGACGTGGCAAATGAATCACAGCCATGAATTCAATTCTGGTACCGATTGTCTGGACTATAATCATAACCCCAAACACAATCAATTGCAGATAGATAAAGCAGTAATGGATCAAGATTCAAATCATATAATCAAAGTATGGTATTTTCCGTTTAGGGCTGCCAGGGCTGTTGCACGCACTCGTTGCTCCACTCGCCCATCACCCATGATGGATCATACAACGTAAAGATGAATTTAAACATATGCATTACATAGATCAAGTCATATAGTCAATTGAGCATGTTATGAAGCACAACACAAGCATGAGTTTGTACATATTCAATTCCTAATCACACAGCTATCTAAGGAAATCATACACATAGTTAAAGGAGTTGAGAATCATATCTCAACACCCTTATACATTACAATTTACTAACTACTACTCATTCAGACATTTCAACAAACACTTTAGATTACATACATCAACATACATGACATATGTTGATCACATAGGTATTAGGCCAAATCCTTTCACTAGGGAGTTGCCCCAAACATAACACGCGTACACCCACGACGGATAGTCATGGAAAGTAGGAATCCAAGTTCCATATTCATTTGAACATTTTCACAAACACTTGGGCTACACATTTCAACATACATAGCGTATAGTGGCCGTGGCGTGATTCAGGGCAAATCCTTTCGTCAAAGGGGTATCGCCAATACAACAATCATATATCCATGACAATTAGTCACAGCGAGCACGAATGAGAACTTTATACTCATTCAGTCATTTTCACAAACACTTAGAAACACTATTACAACATACATGGTGTATGTTAACAAAACATGTATTAGGGCTATCCTTTCGCCAAGCCAGTATTTTACGCATATATAATATAATTATACAACAAATAATCATGGCAACCACATCTCTAAAATATATATGTATACGGTACTTTCTACAATACAGTATTTCTACATACATAGTGTATATTAGTAAAACATGTATTTGGGCGAATCCTTTCGCCAAATAAGTATTTTATCCATATATCGTATATTCATACAACAAATAATCATGTCAAACACATTTCCAAAATTTATATGTATACGGTATTTTCTACGAATACCTAGAATATGTAAAATTCCATAATCTACATCTTTAATCGAAACGGAAAACAGACAGCACTTTGTACATGTGCAATTGCATGCAGATCATGAATCTATCATTATCTAACATTGAAAGCGTTGAAAACCATAACTTATACACCTAAAGTCCGCACCTTTTTTCGTAGAATCGTAACGGAGTCGATAGGTTTGCTAAGCTTCCGTATACGGCAGTTTGGCCAACTAGAGAACGAAGTAGGTTAGCTATTTCATAACCTACAACTCTTAAAACCCCAAATCAGTTTAGGGTTAGAGTTTCTTACCTAGAAACGTCGCTGAAATCACCGGGAAAGCGATAAGAATGAGGTGGTTAAGCACCTAAGTCAGCAAGGAAGAAAGGCAGGAAGGACCTCCCACAACTCTCCCACTTTCTCTCTCTTTTCTCTCTTCTTTCTCTAGGTTTTCTCTCAAATTCGGATGGCTGAAATGAGAGAGGTTTTAAGGTCCTTATATAACCCAAAATCTCACCAAAACAGACTTCTGGACAAGGTTTGCTTAGGTTATAACCAAAGCGGACCTTTTCCAGCTCAACGGAGGACTTCTGGCGGGCCTCCTTGAGCCAAAGGTCGGACTTAAGATCATCGACACCGGATCTACGTTTAGTTAAGTTTTCGTTTCGGTCGGGATTCCAGATCACGCGTGGCAGACCAGTTTCAGTTCAACGGTCAGCGGATCTCGATCGGAGATTCCGAGTACATGTAAATGTGTATAAAATTTCTCCTGATTCGAGGGTGTAATTTGGTCTGATTCTGACGGTCTGGTTGCTTAAAACTGATCCGCAAGCAACATGTGCCAGATTACTATTCAAGATATTTTATTTTGAATTAATTTCACATTTCTCACACTCTTCACTCCGAGCTAAAGCGAATAGCGCTGGGACACCATCTGGATTTGATTTCCGAGATGGTTGTCAAGCCCAGCGAGGCGGTCCTAAGTCCTTAACCTCGTATTATTCGGACTCCCGATGTGCGGTCCAGATCTGATACGGAGTTTCAACATGCTCCCGAGAGCAGTCGGGTAATGAGTTTGATCCGAGATTTTAGGGTGACCTAGCGTCAATGATTCTACAAGTTTTGGGTCTTGCAGATCGTATTTAAAGTGATTGGTGATAATTTCACAGGTACTCTAGTTTCACACTAGCTAATTCTCGCCTAATTTCTAAAGGATTTAGTCCTGTGTGATTTCTGTCTGAGGTGGTACCTGGCCCTTTGTAGTTTGTATATAAAGTGACCTAAGTTAAACTACTTAGCTAGTTTAGGATAGTGTCTAAGATGAAAGTGCTTAGAAAAATTGAAAGAACAAGGTAGTGAAGGGTGGAATTTGTGAAGGAAATGGGTTAAGGAGCGATTTTAGACTGTGGGATACAGTTCTAACAAGTTAATAAGGTGTTAGGATCGACCCATTGCCTAAGGACGTCTAATCCCAGGTTGGGAAAAATTCGGGCTGTTACAGTGGATTCGAATGAAGTTCGGTATACTTGAGTTGCATCTCACATCGCATGGTCTTGATATGCCGATATCATTCATGTCTTACACCGCATTGCCTTGGCACGACTGATTGCATTCATGTACTCATCAGCATGATTCCGCATTACTCTGATATTGCATTCTGAGCACCTTTATATTACACACACACTCTCACCATCCTCTAAGCTTTCTATAAGCTTATGCACGATTGATGCGTTCAGGCGACGCTAAGACGCCGCAACAACATTGAGATTGGGGCATGTAGCAGACTTCTAGAGCTTCTGATTCTATTATTGTATTTCCCTTTATGCGCATTATACTCAAAGTTTTTTATCATAGTGGATTCGTGATGATGTGGTTGGTTGTTGTTTGTGGGTTATGCTTACTGTGAATCAAATTCATGTTAAAAATCCTCATTGTAGGATCCCAGGATCGAAACCTGGTGTATGGGTGCCAGGAGCTGAGAATGGGGTACTATGGAGGCTGTCGGCACCGGATTCGATGATCGGGAATTTAGTGAGCTCGGTTTCTAAGTTTGGGGCGTGACAGAAGTTGGTATCAGAGTATAACTTGGGAATAACTGAGAACAACATCACATGTTTGATATGAGTTCAGAACAATTAGGTCTCGAGTTTGAATAACTTAGTGATTTTTTGTTATCGACCCTTAACGTACGTGCCTTCGAGAGTTCTCAAGGTTGATAGGCACATTTGTTCTTCCCTATAGGACATGCCACCCAGGAGAGCGACCCAAGCGACTCCCGCTCCACCATATGAAGCTCCCTCTCTACCACCTATGACTCCTACTCCACCACCAGAGATCCCTGCTCCCCAAACTGAGGATGTCGTTCCTCCACCTAAGACCGGTGCGGATCCGACCGTACCCATGAGTGCCTCCCAGTTACAGCAGATATTGCAGGCTATGCGGTTACCTTCAGGGGTAGGGCAGGCACCCTGTTATTTCGCCAGCCCTGGCAGAGCTGGAGCGACCGATCGCCCTTCTTCGAGATTTCAGATAGCTCGATCCACTGCGTTTCTAGGGCAAGCAAGATCCGATAACAGCCGAGAGGTGGCGTTCTGATGTGGAGAAGATTTTTGATACTATGGCATGTACAATCTAGCAGCGGGTCCGGTTAGTAGTATTTCTCCCCCAGGGTGAGGCCGAACACTGGTGGACCTCTATGACCCGTGTTGCAGGGCCTGATTTCATTTGGACATGGGAGGATTTCGTACACCGATTCGACCAGCAGTACTTCCTCGACCACATTCGTCCGCAGCGAGCATTAGAGTTTGAGGCCTTGGTGCAGGGAGACATGTCTGTGGCACAATACACAGCTCGTTTCATGGTGCTATCGAGGTTCGCGCCGTATTTAGTCAATGATGAGGACTAGAAGACCCGTCGTTTCCAGAACGACTTGCGTTACAGTTTTCGAGGTCGTGTTATTAGGCATGAGCTCCTGACTTTTTAGGTGGTAGCACGTAGGGCTCAGATTTATGAGACTGAGTGGGCCAGCACGCAGAGCGATTGAGATTAAAGGAGAGACCGGAAGAGACAGGCCCCCTTTGGTAGCTCCCAGCAGTATCGATGAGCACAGGGCACATGAGCCACCCATCCGCTAGAGCACCAGCGGTACCTTCAATGCCACCCTAGCGACCTTTTATAGGGATTTATTTTGGATGTGGTGGGACAGGATACTGCCTACATGAGTTTCCCCGCCCTCAGCAGCGGCCGAGAGGACCACAACATCTTCCATCGCAACACCGACCCCAGCCACCTCAGCCACTGAGGCCCCAGCAACGGCAGAGACAACAGTATAAGCCGCCCCAAAGGAAACAACAGTAGCAGGGACCTCAGAGGGGACAAACACCTCCCCAGCTAGCTCAAGCTAGGTTTTATGTGGCTTAGCGGGATCCACAGTCCTCCAGAGGAGTCGTTAAGGGTATACTCTCAGTCTCTATATGCATCGCCTGAGTTTTATTTGATTCTAGTGCTTCACGCTCATTCATGTCTAAGGATTTTTGCCGATCGTCTGGATTGCCGACAGAGTCTGCTAGTGAGGGGTTGACCGTACGACGCCCTTGGGGAAGACTACAGTGTTGGGATGTTACTGTTCATCTTGCCCCATGTTGGTGGGAGAGATTTTCTTTCCTGCCGACTTGTTTGTGTTGCTGATGTCAGATTTCAACGTTATCCTGGGCATGGATTGGCTTGCTGAATACCACGCCATCTTGGACTGCTATGCGAGGATAGTTACGTTTTGTATACCAGGTTTGCCGCAATTTCATTTCATTGCCGAGCTCAGAGGAGAGCTTTTGTCTTGTTTAATGTCCTGCGCAGTTGAGGAGCCTGTTGTCTTATCTTGCTTGATGTCCTTCGACCAGTCAAACCGACCCTTAGACCAACTGAGTGAACAGTATTTTCACCTATAAATAGAGTATGAATTTCAGAGTTTATTCATTCATTCAAAGATAAATCAAGACACCACTCTAAGAGATAAGTTTGTGAATTTATTAAGCTATTCTGTGCTCATTTTATATTCTCTTTAATTAGCTTTTAAAATTTGATTTTGAGATCTTTATTTCAATCTTACATTAAGAAGGGATTTGTGATTTCCCCTTTCTTGAGATCAAAATCAAATCAAGCTAGCCCAGGTTGATTTAATTAAAAATTATTTAGAACTAGAACCTTTTCATCTGTGAGACTGGACATTGAACATTTTTGTCTACATCGGATTGGTTCTACCGGGCTTCTTCGAAGGAGAATTTCTAGATAAGTACATTTACATTTTGTATATCCTTTTTGGTTTTTGAGGTTGTGTCAGAAAAATATCTTTTTGGTTTTGTCTGAGGTGATCCAGAAAATCTCAGAGTGTGGGTTTTTTGTGATTGTGTAAGCCCAATCAAAGACACAATTGTGAAGGTTTTAAGGTGAACCTTAGAAAACCTTTTTTCATAGTGAATGTTAATCTCCTGAGGGAGTAGATATTAGGAATGGAGTAGTTATGTAACGTTTTCTAACAGTTGGTGTACACATAAGCGAACCACAGAAAAATCTCTTTTTGGTTTTGTTTGAGGTGATCCAAAAAATCTCAGAGTGTGGGGTTTTTGTGATTGTGTAAGCACAATCAAAGAGACAATTGTGAAAGTTTTAAGGTGAACCTTGGAAAACCTTTTTTCATAGTGAACGTTAATATCCCGAGGTAGTGGATATTAGGAATAAAGTAGTTGTGTGGCTGTTTTCTAATAGTTGGTGTACACACAAGCGAACCACTATAATTCCTAGAGTTGTGGTGGACGATTGAATGTGCTTATGTGTGTGAATGTTGTAATTTTCTTTAAGCATTTGTGGTGAATGGTGTAATTTATTTTATGCACTTGTGGGAATGTTATAATAACTTAGAGTATTTTATTTGCTATTTCTGTTGTCTCTTTATTGGTTTGGGTTTTTGATACTTACAAACGTTTTAGTAAGGTTGTCTTGCCATAAGCCTTTGGTTTTTGGTATTAGATTGTCCTTATAACTAAGTTTGTATCAACCTCTCAATACTAGTACATTTGAGGTTGCTACTTGTGCTTCTTTATTATTTGATTGTGCTATCTTTCTTTCAATTCTTCATTTATTTTTTTAATTTGACATAGTCCTATTCACCCCCCCTCCAGGACATTTAGCTCAGCCTTTTCAAGGTACACAACAATTAGTTGCGCACCACTAGCCCGAGTGGATAGTGAATGAATGAATGAGTAAAATGTTGAGTATGCAACTCCTACTCAATAAGTCTACATATCAGTACTGTACATATCTGGGATCATCACCGGGGTCTAGTACACTCCACTCTGACTGTCGCCTCCTTAGCCATACAGCCGAGTGAGTGGAAGAGAGCACACTATCCGCCTGCCAGCAGTATACCAATGCCTACCCGGCTAGTCGATAGCAGACCCATTTAAGAGCTGGTCAAACTCAACCTAACTTACAGCCCCCTCACTCGGGCGGATAAGGCTACACCCCCTTCTAACCAACCACAATACAGTAGGAGACGTGACCTACTAGTATTCGGCACTCGGGCGCTCATGTATCCACACAGTCTAGTCTTTGGAGTCTCCTCTGGTACCAAAGGATTCTGTGACTCTCACCTAAGGACATCCTATGTGCCCACAGTGCTAGAACCAAATATTTCCGATATCTCATCTGGCCATTCACGATATTCCTGTGGAGGCTACGACCCTGATATCGATAGGGCATACAGTAGTCATACAAAATGAAATATGCATGAGTCACACAGTCCAATCATGCATCAATCCTGTGCATACCGTGTGCTCATGTGGGATGACTCCGCCTATCAGGGAGTCCCATGAACAACCTGCCCTATGACATATGTAATGGTCAATCACATCTCATAACAAACATACAGATGATGTGTATGGGCATGTATCATGATGCTATGCTGTCACATACTCACAATCGGAATCGATAACTGGCACCAATAATCAACATGGATAATCGGCATCGATGATCAGCATTGGCCTCGATAATCGACACCGGTAATCAGCATCTATAATTGGCACCAATAATCGGCATCGATGAGAATGGGCCTAACAAGGCCTAAGGGAAGGTCATGATATGGACATTTAACCATCATTTCCCATCAATGTAAACATTTAACCAACATTGCTCCCAAGGAGTGGCCCACATTGAGCCAAACGTATAGTGGGCCTACGGCCTCACACAAGGGCTTAATATATATCACAATGGGCCTCACTTAAGGGCCACATATACATCACATCAGGGCTCATCATATGGGCCATAAATAAATTATATTAGGCCTCAATGGATGGGCCACAAATACATCATAGTCGGCCTGCGAGGCAGCCCAATCGATGGATGGCCTAGATTAAATACACATCACAGTGGGCCTGCGAGGCGGCCCATTTAATGAACGGCTTGGATAAAACACATCGAGCATGGTGGGCACAGAACTTACTGACATACCTGCAGCTAGGTGCTACTGGCATGGGATCCACCGTCCCTACCAATGGACGGTGTGAATCTAGAATACATACATCCAAGGTGGGCCCCACCCTCACACGTGTGACACATGTGGGTGGGTCCCACATCCAAGATAGATGGATGGCGTGGCTTAAAACACATACATCATGGTGTCATCCCACCGTCCCAATCAAATGGACGGTGAGGATAGAGAATACATTCATCAAGGTAGGCCCATCCCACACGTGCAACACGTGTGGGTGGGTCCCACGTCCAAGACAGATGGATGGTTGGGATATAGCATATACCCCATGATAAGTCCACAGAAGGTGGCGTCCAATGGATGGCTAGGGATTAAAACCTGACCCACGGTCTTGTGATGACATTAGTAGAACACTATATAACTGCTGTACACTAGCCAATCTCTCCTACCGTCCATTGATTGGACGGTGTGGATCACATATACAACGGGTGGGTCCCACTGTCCCATGCACTGGATGGTGGGGATGCGACCCGTACATCACAGCTGGTCCACACAGATGGACGGCTGGACACATATATTAGGGTGGACCCACCCCCACACGTGTGGGGTGGGTCCACGTCCATGGAAAATGGATGGACAGTTTTGATATAACATATATCTCATGATCAAGCCCACCATCCTGGGCAGATGGACGACGCAGATAGAATGAATACATCAAGGTGAGTCCACCTGCCCACACGTGTGAGTGGGTCCCACGTGGGGTCCTCCATATAGCATAGTATACTATAATATATATTTTGTTGTTATTATTATTATTATTTAAAAATGATCACCGTCCAGTCCAGGCCCTGGACATTCGGGACAGACGGTGCAGATGCAATACTCAGATCACGTGGGACCCACAGAACTTGCGGACGTCAATTCAGCAGTCCTGCTGCTAGTGGGCCACGTCCTTAGATGGACGGTCTGGATGGCCCACTCCATCAAGCAGCCCCCTGACCTGGATGATCTGGATGACTCACCTCATCAAGCAGGCCCCACCGTCCCATGTGGACGATGGGTGAAATACATACATTAATGGGACCCACCGTCCACGCATATATCAGGTGGGATCCATCGTCCTTGCTGCTGGACGGTGGAGATGCCGCTATGCACATGCCAGGTGGGTCCACACGTGTGGCCCATCGGTCGTTAGATCAAGGTGATATTTGTATTTTCTCTTCATCCAAATGGACGGTTGGGCTACATTAAGCATCAAGGTGGGTCCACATCAGCGTGGCCCACTGCTTTTAAATCAAGCTGATATTTTGTTTTCCCCTTCATTCGGACCTACCCAAAACCTTCTAGCGGGTGGACAGGAAAGTGGCCACCACTGATGGACGGTGTGGATCTACTCCATTCATCAAGGTGGGCCACAAAGGAAAAAGGAGAGAGAGAGAGAGAGATAGAGATGGACGACGTAGTGGAGGGACCCTGCCACTATGGGCCCCCTTTTAGATCAAAACACATACATCAAAGTGGGTCCCATCATAAGTGGGCCTTAAAATAAAAATCAACGGTGGATCACCCACCGTTTGCACTCCTTCTTGGTCCCTTGGCTTCCTTAGCTCCTTGGCTTCAACTTTGATGGAAGATGATGAAGATTGAATGGCTAGGATGAGTGATGAGAGGGGTAGGAAGTGGGCCACATACAAAGCTCTTCTCTCCTTAGGAGGCTTGGACGTTTCCCTCCTTTGGGTTGCTTGGAAAGAGTGAGAAATGAGAGAGAGGAGTGATGGGTGATGGGTGATGGGTGAAAGGAAGCGATGGGTGGAGAGAGAGAGAGTTGACTTTGGGGATAAGTTGTGTACTAGGGGATGGGATAGAGGTCTTGACTTGATGGGTTGTGTACTTTGATTGATTGATTGATGTTAGGTAGAGATTCTCTTAGGTTTTGCAAATACGCGGCGTTTTTCCAAAATATGCGCTGACCCACAACTCCTGGCATGGGTATCACATCGGTGCATAAGTTGCGGCGTTGGAACCACGGCGATGGCGCGGTCGCAAAGGTACAAGTCTTGGGTCTAGTCGACTCAGATTTACTGGATAGGACTTACGGTCACGTGCAAACACCGATTATTGATCGCGGGTTGCTGAAATTCGACGGCGAGGATCACGAGAGTCTACGGAACGGTATGGATTAGGATACGGGCCTTACAAGCTTCCTTTACCATACTATCATATAGCCCGCTAGATGCCCTAGGGGGCCTAGATAAGTCCTAGATGGACTCCAAGATTAAAATAATCCTACTAGCAACCAATGGGGGCCCAACATCTTGGGTTAGTCCAATGTGAAATAGATGGTTCATGCAAATATCAATGGGGTGCAATGATTTAGGTCAACCAACTTAGATAAGGATGAGAATGGGCCTAACAAAGGGCCTAAGGGAAGGTTATAATGTGGACATTTAACCATCATTGCCCATCAATGTGGACATTTAACCAACATTGCTCCCAAGGAGTGGCCCACATAGAGCCAAATGTATAGTGGGGCTCATGGCCTCACATAAGGGCCTCATATACAACATAATGGGCCTTACATAAGGGCCTGGTATACATCATAATGGGCCTCACACAAGGGCCTAATGAAGCAGCCTATAGCCCTCATAATGGCTGGGAATAAAATGGACTTCACTCATGTTATCTCATACATCAATATTGGGCCTTTTGGGTCAGCCCATAGCCCACATACATCAAGTTGGGCCACATGGGTGTAACATCCCAGATTTTTTGTCAACCTGGGATTAGACGTCCTTAGGCGATGAGTCGATCCTAACACCTTATTAACTTGTCAGAACTAAATCCCACAGTCTAAAATCGCTCCTTAACCATTTTCTTCACAAATTCCACCCTTCACCACCTTTTTCTTTAAAATTTTCAAAGTACTTTTACCATAGACACTATCTTAAACTAGCTAAGTAGTATAACTTGGATCACTTTATATACAAACTACAAAGGCCCAGGTACCACCTCAGACAGAAATCTTACAGGACAAAACCCTTTAGAAATTAAGTGAGATTTAGCTAGTGTTAAACTAGAGTGCCTGTGAAATTAGCACCAATCACTTTAAATACGATCTGCAAGACCCAAAACTTGTAGAATCATTGACGGTAGGTTACCCTAAAATCTAGGATCAATCTCATTGCCCAGCTGCTCTCGGGAGCATCTCGAAACTCCGTATCAGATCTGGACCGCACGTCGGAAGTCCGATTAACATGAAGTTAAGGACTTAGGACCGCCTCGCTGGGCTTGACAACCATCTCGGAAATCAAATCCAGATAGTATCCCAGCGCTATTCGCTTGAGCTCGGACTGAAGAGTGTGAGAAATGTGAAATAATTTCAAAATAAAATATCTTGAATAGTAATCTGGCACCTCTCACTTGCGGATCAGTATTAAGCAACCAGACCGTCAGAACCAGACCAAATTACACCCTCGGATCAGGAGAAATTTCATACACATTTACATGTACTCGGAATCTCCGATCGAGATCCGCTGACTGTTGAACTGAAACTGGTCCGCCACGCGTGACCTGGAAATCCCACTGAAACGAAAACTTAATAGAACGTAGATCCAGCGTTAGTGAGCTTAAGTCCGACCTTTGGCTCAAGGAGGCGCGCCAGAAACCCTCTTTTGAGCTGAAACAATGCCGATTTGATTATAATGTAAGTATACCTTGAACATAAGTCTATTTCGGTGAATTTTTAGGCTATATAAGGACCTTAACCCCTCTCTCATGGCAGTCATACGAATTTGAGGTTGAGAGAGAGAAAAGAGAGAGAAAAGAGAGAGAAAGTGTGGGAGCAGTGGGAGAATCTCCCTGTCACTCTTCCCTGCCGCTTTTCGGGCTCCACCGCCTGATTCTCATCGCTTTCCCGGCGTTTCCAGTGTCATTTCTAGGCAAGAAACCCTAACCCTAATCTGTTTTGGGGTTTAGACAGTTGTATGTTGTGAAATAGCTAACCTATTTCGTTCTATAGGTTGCCAAACTGCCGAATACGGAAGCTTAGCAAACCTATCGACTTCGTTACGATTCTACGACAAAAGGTGAGGACATTAGGTGTATAGGTTACAGTTTTCAACGCTTTTAATGTCAGATAATGATAGATTCATGATCTGCATGCAATTGCACATGTACCAAGTGCTGTCTGTTTTCCGTTTCGATTAAAGATGAAAAATATGGAATTCTACATACTCTAGGTATTTGTAGAAAGTACGGTATACGTATATTTTTTGGAAATGTGTTTGACATGTTTATTTGTTATATGGATATATGATATATGGATAAAATATTTATTTGGCAAAAGGATTCGCCTAAATACATGTTTTACTTATATACACTATGTATGTTGAAATTGCGTATTCTAGAAAATACTGTATATGTATAAATTTTGGAGATGTATTTATCATGATTATTTGTTGTAGTAATATATTATACATGGATAAAATACTCGCTTGGCTAAAGGATAGCCCTAATACATGTTTTGCTAACATACACCATGTATGTTGTAATAGTGTATTCTAAGTGTTTGTGAAAATGACTGAATGAGTATAGAATTCTCATTCGTGCTCGCTATGACTAATTGTCATGGATTCATGATTGTTGTATTGGCGATACCCCTTTGACGAAAGGATTTTCTCTAAGTCACGCCACGGCCAATATACACTATATATGCTAAAATGTGTGGCCCAAGTGTTTGTGGAAATGACTGAATGAATATGGAACTTGGATTCCTGCTTGCCATGACTATCCGTCGTGGGTGTATGCGTGTTATGATTGGGGCAACTCCCTAGTGAAAGGATTTGGCCTAATGCCTATGTGATCGACATATGTCATGTATGTTGATTTATGTTTGTTTAAGTGTTTCTTGAAATGTCTGAATGAGTAGTAGTTAGCAAATTGTAATGTATAAGGGTGTTGAGATATGATTCTCAACCTCTTTTAACTATGTGTATGATCTCCTTGGATAGTTGTGTGATTAGGAATTGAACATGTACAAACTCATGCTTGTGTTGTGCTTCATAACATGCTCAACTGCTTTATGATTTTAACTATGTAATGTATATGTTTAAATTTATATTTACGTTGTATGATCCGTCATGGGTGATGGGGGAGTGGAGCAACGAGTGCATGCAACAGCCCTGGCAGCCCTAAACGGATAATACCAGACCATGATTGTATGAGTTGAATCTTGATCCACTACTGCTTTATCTATCTGCACTTGATTGTGTTTGGGGCTATGATTATAGTTCAGACAATCGGTACCAGAATTGCATTCGTGGTTGTGATTCATTTGCCACGTGAGATGTGTTCGACGAACCCGAGTCGTACTTCGGTTAACGATAGTGGTTGGCCACGCGAAGTGCTTATGCACTTCATGTCGTTCAACTTGTTGTGCGCTCGAGCTAGCCGAGCTCGTCAAGTAACCCGATCTGTCTTATGTATGTTCACCATGTTTGGATGCTACTGCTTGAACCTAGGGTACCAAACTTACCAGTGAAATCCCTTTTAACCATGGTACCTCGATCCGCTAAGACTCATGAGCCGGGCATGGTGGTATGGGACACTGTGGTCGAGCTGTCTGCCTATGCTGGGGCCACGTGCCTCCCCGTAGTGACCATTGAGCAACCAAACTCGTGAGCCAAATATGGTGGTATGGGACACTATATTCGAGCTGTCGACACTTACGGCGAGAGCCGAGTACGGTGAGACCTGTACTCGTGCTGACGGGCGACGAGTCCTCTGTAGTGTCTTCGAATATACTCCAAGGTCTGTGATTGGCGACGAGCCCTTCACAGCAACTAGAGTATGAGTTGAGCCGAGTACAGTGAGACTTGTATTCGAGTTGACGGCCAGCGATTGAGCCGAGTAAGGTGAGACCTGTACTCGAGCTGACGGTCAGCAATTGAGCCGCATATGGTGAGATCTGTATCCGTGCTGACAGGTGATGAGCCCTTTGCGATGCCTTCGCGATGCCTCTCGAACCATAATACCGTATGAGATTAACTAGGATTGACGACCCTAGGATGGATCATGTTTGGGAATGATACAAGGGAGGTACCTTAGTTTCCCAATACTGCTGTTTGAAATGAACTAATAATTACTCGATAATCATGCTTATCATCGCACTGCATGTGCCTGGTAGATGTGGAGCACTGAGGGATGGACGCATTCGCGAACGTAAGATGATGTCGCATGAGGGTGGTTTGGCAAGGCCATACATCATGTCATTTCAGACTTGCATTAAATAAGAGTAGTTAGAATTATTTGATTGTACTGCTTTATCATTATTGCTTGACTGAGTTGATAACATGTTAACCTATGCTTTACTGTTCCACTGAGTTGATCACTCACTCCCACGTTACGGGACAATGTTGTACACACCAACCAGATTTGTTGAGTTTCGGGTGATGGCGATGCTTATGAAGCAGAGCCGAACTACTTCTATGATGATAGGAGTTCTCCTATCTGTATCTCTCTGGCAGGTCAATGAAGACCTGATATTGTATTGACGGGGCTATGGTACTTGAGATAGGAGACATTACACTTCCTCACATTTGGTATATTTTTGAACTGTACTTGTAATTATTTAACCTGGTAATGTTATCACACTCTGGAGACTCATCATAGTTTATATATTTTATCTATCTATCACAGTCTTCCGCTTGCAAATTTAATTGTCTCTGGAGTATGATATGCTGTTTTGGCTTAATCTCACTCATGTTCAATGCACGAACATAGTCAACATTCAATCATCATTCATTTTGTTGCATAAGTGATGTTCTGGAACTCGGGAGTTGAGTTTATGCTCGACCCCCGATTTTTAGGGCGTTACAAGATAGTATCAGAGCATGATTTGGATTAAACCGGACCTGAGTTATGGTCACACGATGCACACTGACGCACTCTGACTTAGGAGGGAGCGACGGAACATAGAAACAGTCATAGGTATTCCGATTTCGCCAATCGGCGAAGTTCACTAAAGTCGAACGCCGAAATCAAGTCCGTATTCAACCATGGTCGCACGGGTCAACCTTAAAACATTCCTAGGCCATCTATTAATGAGTCTAGATTACAAACCACCTCACCCCAACCGTTGACAATCGGTAGAATACGGGATAAGAGTGATGATGATAACTACTCCGAATCCTCGGAGCTTCTCTGGACTCCTCACAAAGACTTCCCGAATCCATGAGGAAAGAAAAGCAGAAAATAGAAATAAATTCTAATAAATTCGAAATTGATTAATGAATGACTAAAAAAAAAAAACGAGTTCACAACCCTTTAAATAGAGATACCAAGTAATGGGAATGAAATCAGAAACAAACTACAACTAAAACTCCTAGATTTCGCGACTTACTAGGGTCGTGATGTCTACTAGGGCGCAAGGTTCTCCTAATTATTCTAAGCTCTTTGCGCGATGAGCGCAACTCCTAAAACCCAACGGAGGAAGAGTAATCAAGCTAAAACTACTATTTTAGTAAAACGAAATTGAAACGGGGAAATGATCGTCAATCGGAGGGTTTTCTCGCAATTTTGGGTTGCGTAACCCGGCATAGCAGGGTTGGTTGGCTTCATTAGCTCGTTCTACCCCAAATTCATATATTTTACGTCAGATAACTCATTCCAGATTGCAAGTTACGTCCGATTATCCCAAAACTACCCGAAATGGAGCGAATCGGGATCGGGGGGCCAAACGGAGCACTTCCGGAGGGATCCAAGGTGGGACCCAGTGATTTTTGGGGCCCAGGGGACTTGAGGATCACAACTGTGGGGCCCCATTTCAAAATTTTCAAAAATTTTTGGCGAGGCCCTCGCCGATTTTTTTGATGGGCCAGGCCCGCGGCTCGGGCCGATCGGGTTTGGGGGCTGTGGGACCCCCCTGATGTATGTCCCATCCATCGAAACCCTCCCGAAACCCTACTTCCTTCACAAACCACCCCTCCAAGCCATTTTTCCCTCTTGCATTGCTGCCCTCTTTCGCAAATCGCCTTTCCAATCGTCCTCCCTGTTGATTTCGACCACAACCTACCCATTCCTATCGTCCACAGCAGTCCTCTCCTCCATTTCCTCTTTGTTTCTCTCATTTGGACGCCTACACGCCCCCTTGAAACTCTAAAATCGTGCACGCTCCCTAAGCCATCCTACTTTTCCATTTTCCTTCTCCATTCGCTGTCTTTGGGGCCTTTACAACATCTGTTGAGGCTCACATCTGTGGAGAACCAAACCTCCAGCTCTTTGTCTCTCTCTCCATCACTTTCCATTCACTTTTCCATGGCTCTATCTAGCTTAGTTCGGCCACCTTCGCGGATGTCTAGCTATCCACACTATTGTTTGAAGTTTGCATGGGTTACCGTCTTTGGATGTTTATGCTTTTATGATTGATGGGTATAGTAGTTGGTACGATGTTCTGGATGTGTGAGGACGTTTAGGGCTCGTTCGGCCAACTGCATTAGGTGAGTTTCAGGTGAATAGAATTGTATAAGTAATCATAAATGTATGTGTAGGGTATGGTTCCTAGATTGGTATTTCCCATGTTTTCCAATAGCATGTTTGGAGTGTGTGCAATTAAAAGTAAATTTCGAGATTTCCTTTCAAATAACACTTAGAAATTTCGATTCCTGGGATTTGGAAATCCCATCTCACACTTTCCGACACGAGGCTCATTTTTCAAAGCCTATACCATTAATTTTAATCCCCTCCCACCCTCCTACCAACCATGTCACTCCCAATCCCGAGGTAGGATTAGTAATGTGGTCACATTTAATATAACTTAAGACCACTGGCCAAATAGTGTTGAAGTGATAAAGTCCCTTGATATACATTAACCCACCACACTCTAATAGCTTAAGCTTTTAGAGTAAATGGTTGTTTGACAAATATGGCCCATAGAGTTTGGACCTAGAGCAGTGCTTTGACAGACCTGACGGTATAGGCAATCCAACCAATTAAGAACGTGAACTCTAGAACCCCCTTAGTTGGTTTGAGCATATGTGAAGTGCTCGAGCGTAGCTACATTCATGTTCAGGCAACTCAAATTCCAAACAAACAAACAAACAATTTCCTTTATTTAAAATGGTATGGAATCATCTAGTGTAGAAGCATAGGCTTTGGATTACAACAAGGGGATTATGCTACTCATACGTTGCGACTAGGCACTAAAGAATGTAAAAGATTCATTATGCTAAGATAATTAAAAAAAAAAAATAATAATAAATAAATAAATAAATAAATAAATTTCGTTTGTTGGCTTGATTAGGTTGGAGCGAGACCCCGTTCCGTTGTTGAATCCCATTAATACTTTAGGCTTCCTTAGTAACTCTTAGGGAGCTTGTTTGACGTAGAAACTATTCACGAATAGAGAATTAATGTTAGGTCAAATCAATACGACCCTTAGAATTGCCTTCTCAAAGACTTAGTACAATCGGGAACACGGAGTAGAGAAACTATCTATAAGCGAGGTATTCGCGGTTTGAATTGAATTCTCAATCCTGGTTGTGACCAATGAACTCTATGCTCTGATCAAGCAGAGGTCGGGATCAACTAGGATTAAGAACTGATACGACAATTTTCTGTCCTGGCTAGGCAGAAGATCTATGTATCCGGCTTAGACCCACTACGCAACTTTCTTCCGTGTTGGTCAAACAATGAAAACAGCTATCTTACTCTAAATTGTGGGAATTATCGTCAAGACTCCAAATAGGTAAAGAAATAAATTGTAGCAAACCACAGGGTATGAGAAATGGATAAAGAATTAAGTTTTAAGGGGGGTAGACTAAAATGAACCAGCTGGTATACACCCTACCACGCGTAGAAACTTGGAATCAATAAGTCTTAGGCAAACGAAATAATAGAAATCTTCCCTTATTACCCTTAGCCAATTTCGGGGACGAAATTTTGTTTTAAGGGGGGTAGATTGTAACATCCCGGATTTTTTGTCAACCTAGGATTAGACGTCCTTAGGCGATGGGTCGATCCTAACACCTTATTAACTTGTCAGAACTAAATCCCACAGTCTAAAATCGCTCCTTAACCATTTTCTTCACAAATTCCACCCTTCACCACCTTTTTCTTTAAAATTTTTAAAGTACTTTTACCATAGACACTATCTTAAACTAGCTAAGTAGTATAACTTGGATCACTTTATATACAAACTACAAAGGCCCAGGTACCACCTCAGACAAAAATCTTACAGGACTAAACCCTTTAGAAATTAAGTGAGATTTAGCTAGTGTTAAACTAGAGTGCCTGTGAAATTAGCACCAATCACTTTAAATACGATCTGCAAGACCCAAAACTTGTAGAATCATTGACGGTAGGTTACCCTAAAATCTAGGATCAATCTCATTACCCGGCTGCTCTCGGGAGCATCTCGAAACTCCGTATCAGATCTGGACCGTACGTTGGAAGTCCGATTAATACGAAGTTAAGGACTTAGGACCGCCTCGCTGGGCTTGACAACCATCTCGGAAATCAAATCCAGATAGTGTCCCAGCGCTATTCGCTTGAGCTCGGAGTGAAGAGTGTGAGAAATGTGAAATAATTTCAAAATAAAATATCTTGAATAGTAATCTGGCACCTCTCGCTTGCGGATCAGTATTAAGCAACCAGACCGTCAGAATCAGACCAAATTACACCCTCGGATCAGGAGAAATTTCATACACATTTACATGTACTCGGAATCTCCGATCGAGATCCGCTGACCGTTGAACTGAAACTGGTCCGCCATGCATGATCTGGAAATCCCACTGAAATGAAAACTTAATAGAACGTAGATCCAGCGTTAGTGAGCTTAAGTCCGACCTTTGGCTCAAGGAGGCCCGCCAGAAACTCTCTTTTGAGCTGAAACAATGCCGATTTGATTATAATGTAAGTATACCTTGAACATAAGTCTATTTCGGTGAATTTTTAGGCTATATAAGGACCTTAACCCCTCTCTCATGGCAGCCATACGAATTTGAGGTTGAGAGAGAGAAAAGAGAGAGACAAGAGAGAGAAAGTGTCGGAGCAGTGGGAGAATCTCCCTGCCACTCTTCCCTGCCGCTTTTCGGGCTCCACCGTCGGATTCTCATCGCTTTCCCGGCGTTTCTGGCGTCATTTCTAGGTAAGAAACCCTAACCCTAATCTGTTTTGGGGTTTAGACAGTTGTAGGTTGTGAAATAGCTAACCTATTTCGTTCTATAGGTTGCCAAACTACCGAATACGGAAGCTTAGCAAACCTATCGACTTCGTTACGATTCTACGACAAAAGGTGAGGACTTTAGGTGTATAGGTTACGGTTTTCAACGCTTTCAATGTCAGATAATGATAGATTCATGATCTGCATGCAATTGCACATGTACCATGTGCTGTCTGTTTTCCGTTTCGATTAAAGATGAAAAATATGGAATTCTACATACTCTAGGTATTTGTAGAAAGTACGGTATACGTATATTTTTTGGAAATGTGTTTGACATGTTTATTTGTTATATGGATATACGATATATGGATAAAATACTTATTTGGCAAAAGGATTCGCCTAAATACATGTTTTACTTATATACACTATGTATGTTGAAATTGCGTATTCTAGAAAATACTGTATACGTATAAATTTTGGAGATGTATTTATCATGATTATTTGTTGTAGTAATATATTATAAATGGATAAAGTACTCGCTTGGCTAAAGGATAGCCTTAATACATGTTTTGCTAACATACACCATGTATGTTGTAATAGTGTATTCTAAGTGTTTGTGAAAATGACTGAATGAGTATAGAATTCTCATTCATGCTCGCTATGACTAATTGTCATGGATTCATGATTGTTGTATTGGCGATACCCCTTTGACGAAAGGATTTGCCCTAAGTCACGCCATAACCAATATACACTATATATGCTAAAATGTGTGGCCCAAGTGTTTATGGAAATGACTGAATGAATATGGAACTTGGATTCCTGCTTGCCATGACTATCCGTCGTGGGTGTACGCGTGTTATGATTGGGGCAACTCCCTAGTGAAAGGATTTGGCCTAATGCCTATGTGATCGACATATGTCATGTATGTTGATGTATGTTTGTTTAAGTGTTTCTTGAAATGTCTGAATGAGTAGTAGTTAGCAAATTGTAATGTATAAAGGTGTTGAGATATGATTCTCAACCTCTTTTAACTATGTGTGTGATCTCCTTGGATAGTTGTGTGATTAGGAATTGAACATGTACAAACTCATGCTTGTGTTGTGCTTCATAACATGCTCAACTGCTTTATAATTTTAACTATGTAATGTATAAGTTTAAATTTATATTTACGTTGTATGATCCGTCATGGGTGATGGGGGAGTGGAGCAACGAGTGCGTGCAACAGCCCTGACAGCCCTAAACGGATAATACCAGACCTTGATTATATGAGTTGAATCTTGATCTACTACTGCTTTATCTATCTGCACTTGATTGTGTTTGGGGCTATGATTATAGTCCAGACAATCGGTACCAAAATTGCATTCGTGGCTGTGATTCATTTGCCACGTGAGATGTGTTCGACGAACCTGAGTCGTACTTCGGTTGACGATAGTGGTTGGCTATTGAGGCATAAAATAAGCAAAGAATTGAAGAAAGGAAAGATCAAGAAAATCAGTTTGAAGATTAAAGAAATCAGGTTGAAGATGACTTTGCGTGGGTTCGCGCAAAGTGAATAGATTGCGCTGGACCGCGCAAAGTAAATGGGTTGCGCGGGTTGATCAGTGAAGACAGGTTGCGCGGGAATGATTGATTGCGCGAGACCGCACAAAGCATGTTGTTTGCGCGAGTCCGCGCAAAGTGTTTTGCAAAGGTATAAAAATGTTGGATGTTATTTTGTCCCACATCGACCAAAACAGAGATTTACTCCAGTAAAAATGTCTATAAATACTCCGTTCTTTCTCTCAAAAGAGGTTAGAAGATTTCAGAGTGGAAGAAAGACGAAGAAGAAGACAGAAGGTGCAAAGGAGCATTGGGCTCATATAGTTTGCGCGGACCCGCGCAAAGGAGCATTGGGCTCCTGTAGTTTGCGCGGACCTGCGCAAAGCATATGGTTTGCGCAGACCCGCGCAAACCGATTGCTGGACAGTCTATAACAGTAATGGGCTGATATGTTGTTGGAATGGCTAGAGTCTTCAAATCTTCAAGTTTTTCTTGTTCAGGAGGAAGGGAAGAATCATCGACGAAAAGGCGTATTCCTCCTAAGTTTCAGGAGATGACCGGAATAGCACTGTTATGCTGGCGAAATCTCTATTCTCTTGAAGATTAATTAGTCGACTTGTCTATTCCTCCTAAGCCATAGGAGATGATTGAAATCAATGCTGTTATGCTGTCGAAATTTATATTTAACCGTTATAATTGTAACTTGCAATGAATTCTTTGTAAACTATTTTAGAATCAAGGGATACTTGAGGATGTAAATAAATTCGGAATCAATAAAGTGTGATGATTGTTTCTGTAACTATTTCATTGTTATGTTTGAATAAGATAATCCCCAAATCAAATACTTTTGTTTTCCTGTCGAAATAAAATGGCGACTCTGCTGGGGACTTATATCTTATTTAACACTAACATTGGGAAAGTTGCAAGACTCTCATTACTATTTTTGGCGTCTGGTAGACGCCAAAATGGCGACTTTCAGTGGGAACATCCTCCCCTTCATCTCTAAGATAGTTTACTTAGTCTTTCACAAACTAATTTCATGAATGTTTTGTTGTTGAAGGTACCCAAATTCAATCACATAACATTGCTAATGGCTAACGTTGTGAGAAAAGTGAACTTCCGATTCACCGCTACTGGATTTGTAATTGAATATGCGCCAAGCCAAACTCCTAAGCATACGAAAGCAAGCACTACAAGCAGGCGTAAAGTGACTCAAGTAACAGCGGGAGTCATTTCCGTCTCACCCCAACCACAAGAAAGTGATGAGAACTGGACTTTGGTCTTGTCCAAAAAGACAAAAGCAAAGACCTTAAAAAACCGCAGGGCGAAATTACTTGTACCAAGAGCTGAGGGACCAATCACGCGTAGTATAGCAAGAAGAAAACCCAAGCTCGCTCCTCCGGCGATTTATCCTGAACAAGCTACTTCGCAGTTCTCGTTGCACAATTTTCCAGCTTTGGTCGCTTCAAAGACCAAATGGACAGAATCGCAGAAAGGCAAAGCATTGATGATAGGATCACCGATGCCCGTGTCACCTCAAACAAGCTCGCCCATAACTGTATCACCTCGATCGGTTAAAAGCACGGGAAGTACACAAGAGTCAAACGAGACTCTAATGTCTCCCCTCTTTATAAGCCCTGTTACGTCAACATATTCTCATTTTACTCAAAAAACAGCTTCGATGAACAGTCAAGAGGCCGCAGTATATATGGCAGAGACGGGTCAAGGAAATAGACCAACTACTGAAGAACGTGTTGATCAAATGGCAGAGGCACAAAGGGTGCTAATGGACGAATGCCGGAACCTCAGAGAAGCTCTGGCAACTCTGGCACATAATGTAGCCCAGATAGTGGCTCCACCCATGATGGGAGCAACAAATGGACAAGAGAACCAACCTGAAGGCTCCCGTCCGCAGGAGACAGGATCGCGAGGATCAGCTCCAGTGACAAGAGCTATAACACAGGATGATGTAAGACAAGTCGTCGAAGAAGCAGTCAGAATAGAAAGAGAGCGCGCGAATACCGGTCGTTTCAGATACCGAACACCCTACCCGAGAGAGGTGGAGGATGTTCCGTTTCCAGCCAATTTTAAGCATCCAGATTTTCAGAAATTTAATGGGGAAGGATCACTAGAAGAACACCTGATGCATTTCATCACCAGCATGGGGAATTTCTCCACGATACCTCAATACTGTTTACGCTTATTTGGATCATCGTTGACAAGTAAAGCTTTCAGGTGGTATTCAAATTTAGCACGAGGGTCTATACGCACATGGGACGAAATGCAAGATGCTTTCATGTCAAACTTCTTCTCGTCAGAGCGCGATGTTAGCATTACAGAATTAGCTTCAGTACGACAGCGAGAAGGAGAACCAGTTGAAAAATTCATAGACAGATGGAAGACACTGGGGGCATCGTGTAGGCAGTTGCCGGAAGAAAAGGAACAAGTCAAAATGTGTCTGAACTCTATGGAGACAGGAATTGCATTCGGACTCACCAGGGCTGATATCGGAACCTTTCGCGATTTGGCTACCAAAGCCCATGCATTGGAATTAATGACTTGTAAGATGCCAGCATTTCATCATGAAACTGTCAGAAGAATACCTGGCAGGACAGCCGTCAACACCATCGATCGAGATAAGAAAAATCAAGATGCGAGGGGCTCAAGAGACAAAAGGCAGGAAGGAAGAGAAAACTGGAATCAATCAAGGGACAGATACGGTGGAAAAAAGCTTAGAATGCTCGATTCTCATGAAGGATTTGAGTTTGATAAAGAGGACATGGTGCCTATGATGCAACAATTGTTAAAAGCAGGTACCCTGGAATTACCGGAACCGAAACGCCCTGAAGATGTGACGAGGACTCGAGAAAGAAACTTTTGCCGTTATCATCGCTTGGTGGGACATCCGACAGAAAATTGTTACACGTTAAAGTGCATCATATAGCGAATGATAAATAGAGGTGATATAATAACCAGCGAAAGCAAAGGAAAGAATACAAGGGCGACAGTAAATGTATTGTCAATTCAAGAAAAGACTCGGGGAATAAAAGAGAAGGGAGACCGAAGGCCGATAAGAAATGCGACAATGATTACGTTGCGATCGGGAAAGCAGATAACAAGTCCGGTAAAGCAAAAAGCAGGAATTATAAGGAAAGAAGTGATTGAAAGACAGAACATCGAGGATAGAAGTGGAAATGGAGACACAGCAACAAAAGTGGCTTACGATGTAGTTAGTCACTTGAAAGGTATATCTGCACGTTTAAGTATTTATGATGTGCTCAAGTTATCAGAAGAGTTTCGACAAAGTTTGATTCAAGCACTGTCTGATCACGACGTGAGAGAAACTTTACTGACAGAAATGAAGAATGAAAGAAGCAAGGAAAAGGTGGATTGTCTACCAGTAATATCTTTCTCTGATGATGACTTAATTGGTGAAACAGAATATAACAGGCCATTGATGATAGAAGGGTACATTTGCGAAAAGAAGATAAAATGAATCATGATAGACAATGGGTCAGCAGTAAATCTTTTGCCACTCTCCATGATTACTAAATTGGGTTATCGCCGTTCAGATTTGCGCCCCAGCGGAATGATGATACAGGGGTTTAATCAAGATGGACAACGCGCACTCGGAAAAATTACAGTAACATTGGAAGTGGGAGAATTAATTACTATTGTTGTATGTCACATTATAAATGTTGTGACGACATATAACCTTCTCTTGGGAAGACCGTGGATACATCAGTACAATATTGTACCTTCTACTCTACACCAATGTTTCAAATACTGTAAGGATGGAATGCAGTGTAAAGTAGTGGCTGACGCGAAACCCTATACAGAAGCTGAGTCTTTCTTTGCGGATGCTAGTTATTATAAATGTTTCTCCAAAGAAGCGGGAAATGATGATGGAAAAAGAGTCTTAAAAGATGTCCAAATAAATAAGGTAAGAGAAGAAAGGGCGGAATCTCCTGGGACTACAAAAGCAAGAAAGAAGTTCTATTTTGTACCAAAGCGCCTGAGGCAACCGGGACAATCGCCGTTGACATTGTTATCCACAGAACAGCTGAAAATCTTACAGTCCAATTACACAATGCCTTTACCTAATATCGAAAGATGTAAGCCATTTGCAGCCGCCCCAAGAGCATTTCAAGTCAGAGCCAGTGCTAAATATCCTGAAGCAATAGAGTTTCACACTGCAGCAGAGGTGAAGAATGAAAACACAAGCAATATATATCATGGAGAGTTAGCACCGCAGAATTTGAGAAAATACAGTGCAGTAAGCAAGAAAATGATGAGAAATATGGGTTTTGATTGTGACAAGCCCACTGGACTGAATCATGGGAAAGGAATTCAAATCCCTCTCGGAGTTAATCAGGAAAAACGGAGAAAATTCCAAGGATTGGGAGCAGAATCATCAGTAAATATGGTATCAGTAAATATGACTCCAACCGAACAAATGTTAGAACAAGATGCTAAGGTAGTTGAGTATCCCGAAACCGCTCCAAGGCAAATAGAAGACGGGGGGCAGCCGACGATAGATGGCTTGCGAGAAATAAATTTGGGAACAGCAGAAGAGCCAAGGAACACATTCATCAGCGTCAGTCTTTCAGATCAGGAATTTGAGAAATATGGCCAACTTCTCAGAGAAAATAAAGACGTCTTCGCTTGGACATACGAAGAAATGCCGGGATTGGAACCCTCTGTAGCAATGCACCGATTAAATATTTTCAAAGAAAAGAAACCAGTAAAGCAAGCACAAAGGCGATTCCACCCAGACCTGATTCCATTAATAAAAAAAAAGTGAATAAACTAATAAAGGTTGGGTTCGTCAGAGAAGTTAAATATCCCAAATGGATATCAAACATTGTTCCGGTGAAAAAGAAGAATGGGCAGATTAGAGTATGCATCGACTTCAGAGATCTGAATGAAGCATGTCCAAAGGATGACTTCCCTCTCCCGATAATAGAATTATTAATTGATAGCACTACTCAGTATGCCATTATGTCCTTTATGGACGGATACGCGGGTTATAATCAAATCAGGATGGCACCCGAAGATGAAGAGGCAACGGCTTTCAGAACGCCACTTGGAATTTATTGTTATAAAGTTATGCCTTTCGGTCTCAAAAATGCTGTGGCAACATATCGAAGGGCGATGAAAAACATTTTTCAAGATATGATGCATAAATATGTTGAATGCTATGTTGATGACTTGGTGGTCAGGTCGGGAGATCATCAAGAACACCGCGAACATTTAGCATCAGTCTTCCGTCGTCTCAGAAAGAAGCAACTAAAGATGAACCCTGCTAAGTGTGCATTTGGAGTATCTTCTGGCAAATTCCTCGGCTTTGTTGTACGACACAGAGGGATCGAGATTGATCCAGAAAAAATTAAGGCCATTCAAAATATGCCGCCACCAACGACGTTGAAGGAATTAAAAAGCTTGCAAGGAAAATTGGCATACATTCGCCGTTTCATTTCAAACCTCGCAGGAAGGTGTCAGCCATTTTCTCGGTTAATGAAGAAAGATACAGAATTTGTATGGGATCACGCCTGTCAAAATGCATTTGACTCAATCAAGAAATTATTGAAACAGCCGCCGGTGTTAACAGCTCCAGTGAAAGGTAAGCCACTTATCTTATATACATCTGCAGCTACAAATTCTTTGGGTGCTTTGTTAGCACAGGTAAACGAAGCTGGAAAAGAGACTGCTCTTTATTATCTAAGCCGAACATTGATGGGGGCAGAATGCAATTATTCCTCGATCGAAAAAGAGTGTTTGGCGGTGATATTCGCTGTACAAAAGTTGAGGCATTATTGTCTCTCCCATGATATAACTCTGATCTCAAGAGCAGATCCGATAAAATTTTTGATGACCAGGCCAATGTTGTCGGGAAGACTAGCCAAATGGATGTTATTGCTATCAGAATATACTATTTCGTATAAACCGACGAAAGCAGTAAAAGGACAAGCTATGGCAGACTTCCTCGCAGCACATCCTATAGCAGAAAGTGAGGAAATCAATGACGAATTTCCAGATGAACAGGTTATGTTGGCCGAATCTCAGAATCTCTGGCAAATGTATTTTGATGGTGCTGCTCGAATATCGGGAGCGGGGGCAGGAGTGATATTCATTATGCCTCAAGGCGATTTATTACCATACTCCTTCACATTGGGTACCGCATGCACAAACAGTGAAGCTGAATACAGAGCTCTTATCATCGGAATGGAAATAGCCCAGCAAATGGAAATAAAATTATTGCATATCTTCGGAGATTCTAAATTGATTGTAAATCAGTTGACAACAGAATTCGAAGTAAGGAAAGAAGAACTCCTGCCTTATTACCGGAAAGCGCAATAGTTGCTTGAACAGTTTTGTCATGTGGAAATTAAACACATACCACAGTCTGAAAATGAAAAAGTGGATGCTTTAGCCGGTCTGGCAGCATATCTATCCTGCATAAATCGAAGTCCTCTTCAGGTAACTATAGAAGAAAGAAGATTCCTGCCATCTGCAGAGGTTATCGAAGAAACCGTTAAAACGTTTCCTATATCCTGTCCAGAAGTAATGATAGATGATTGGCGTCAACCTTTCGTTGATTATCTCAAGTATAATATCTTGCCAGAAGATAATGCACAAAGACAACAGATTAAGCAGCGATCGGGCAAATTTGTCATATGCAGCGAAGTATTGTATAGAAAATCTTACAATGGAATGCTGCTGAGATGCTTAAACAAGCAAGAAGCAAACCAAATGCTGCGGGAGGCACATTCAGGTGAATGTGGAGCACATCAAGCTGGCCGAAATTTATGCCATAGAGTGCATCGAATGGGTTATTATTGGCCTACTATGTTCAAAGATACAATAGAATATGCAAAGCGGTGTCATGAATGTCAAATACACGGAGATGTAATACATGTTCCCCCAGAAGACTTACATCAGTCTGTTACTTCCTGGCCTTTCTCAGCTTGAGGACTCGATGTGATTGGTCCTATAAATCCCCCTTCATTTAAAGGAAAATAGTATATTCTGGCAGCAACAGACTATTTCTCCCAATGGACCGAAGCAATTGCCTTGCGTAGTGTTAAAGAGACAGACGTGGTCAATTTCATCCGACATGCTATAATATACCGTCATGGTATTCCGAAAAAGATTGTCACTGATAATGGCACCCCTTTTAAAAATAGAGGCATGGAAAAGTTGTGTCAGAAGTTCGGCATCCAGCATTCGTTTTCAACACCTTACTATCCTCCGGCCAATGGATTAGCAGAGGCGTTTAACAAAACGATTATCAAAATAATCAAAAAAACGGTGACAGGCAACAAGCGTGATTGGGATGAAAAGTTACAAGAAGCATTGTGGGCTTACAGAACTACCCATCGTACAGCAACAGGGGCGACACCGTATTCATTAATCTATGGTATAGAGGCAGTTATCCCAATTGAAATACAGGTGGCATCACTCAGGATAGCAGTACATCAGTCTATAACAGATGATGAAAATGCAAAAATAAGGCTGAAAGAATTAGATTTTCTTGATGAGAAACGTCTTGAAGCTCAGCAGCGGTTGCAGTCATATCAGGCCAGGATATCGGCTGCATTTGATAAACAGGTTAAATACCGCTCTTTCAAAAAAGGGGATATGGTGTTAATGCTGAAAAGACCTATAGTGATTACTCGCCGAACAGGGGGCAAGTTCGAACCTAAATGGGACGGTCCATATGTGGTAAAAGAAATATACTCCAATGGGGCATATAAAATCACAAATCAAGAGGGACAGAGTATCAGTATACTTGTCAATGCCCGTTTCATCAAAAGATACTATCCCTAAAGATAGACATATGGATTTTGATTCAGAATATTATCAGCATAATGAATCTGTATCAAAAGGGGGCAAGGATGAATAAGATCATGTTCATATGTCAACAAAAGAGGCTGTGAAGAAAAAAATCACAAATATGTCAAATCTGAAAATATATATATGATCATCATCTATGATCATCATCATCACCAAACAAGTTTGACAAAATCAACATTATCTTGAAGATTCTCTTGAAGATATTGACAAAATTGATATATTGCTTTACAAGACATGGATCTTCTTGAAGATATTATCTCAAGTGGAAATATCTACTACTAATATACTGGCAATGATGATGATCATATATATTATTGCCTTACAAGGATACATCAATCTCAGTTAAAGGGGTAGTATAGCCAAGCCAAATCCTAAAAGAGCCAAATTGAGCTAAATCAAAAAGATCAAGCTCTGTATAAAAAAAAATTAAAAAAAATAAAAAATAAAAAATAAAAAACGCTCTCAAAGGATCAAGCTCTAAAAGAGCTGGCTAACTATACATAAGACCTATGAAGATCGCCATTCGGGCAGCGGCGAGGAGTCAGTGGCCCTAAAAAGCCCGCGAAGACCATCGTGCGCACCCATGCGGGCAGCTGACGAAGTCAATGATTCAAAGCCTAAAAGGCCATAAATCAGCGAAGACTAGTCACCGTAACTCCCATGCCGTCTGTATAGCTTCCGGCAGTGCACGGGGAATGGATGAAAATGCCCTCCTGTGAATGGGCTCGACCTTGCAGACGAAGAAAACAGGGGCCGTAGTGTGAGCTTTATGCCAACCATGCGTAAGACCCTCCAGATCTAGGGTTTGATTTCAATAGTAACTCATGAGGAAGGGCTTAAACCTACTCATTGATGGACTGGCGACCCTAGATTTGGTGCCCAAAGGTAGCCTTGCGAGCCCTGCGAACTCTAGAGAGTTATCGTGGCCAACCCTGTGCGTAAAACCAACAGTTCACCGCCAGGTAGCGTTAATGGGCCCCTCTGATGGACCTTGGCCATGAGCTCAAGGCAGTGAAAAGCCCAAAAGTGAACTCTAGAGAGTTACAGTGGCCATCACATAAGACCCATAAATGCTCCACTACTCATGAGCTTAAACTGTGTGTGTGCGCACGCTCCACTACTCATGAGCTTAAACTGTGTGTGGCTAATTAAATTGAAACTTAGTACCGCCAATTTAAATACTCACATAGAGAATCCCACACTAACAAAGCATAAAAGGTTTAGAAATTGTAAAGGATGTAATGAAATTATTATATAAAGTATGAATATAATTTGATAATGTTAGTATAAATGTCATCAACATGCAATGAGAAAATGCTATTATAAACATCTCAAAATGCTTTCATAAAAATATATGTGAAGCCAAATAAATTATGACCAAGAAACATGAAAGCAAAAATCACATGTTCAAAATTACATGTTTAAAGATCTTCTGTAATCCCCACTGCTTCTGAGTATCTTCGCAAATCTTCTTTCAATTGTGCCTGAGCTACATCATGTTTAGATTTTTCTTCAAGAATAAGTTTTGCCTGATCAGGAATGCCAGCGAGTTTATTCTCTAGAGAAGCAATCATTTCTTTACTTTGAAGTTGCGCGGATTTTTTAATATTAATGGACTGAACATTCACTTGTATCCTCTCTTCAACATCTTGAATAATTAAGGCTTTTTCATGATTCCTTCTTTCCAATTGAAAGATTTCTTCCTTCAGGACTGCAATACGATCTTAAAGAGTCTTATTTTCATCAAAATGAATCTTTAATTGATCTTGAAGAATCATATGCTCTTGTTCAAGTTTAGAAATTGATGAAGCTGTCAGAAAGGCTTGTTCTTGAGATGCAGCCAGCTGCTTCTTGTACTCTAAAATCTCAGGGGCAATTGTAACATTCTCTACCGACGCCAAAGAAATTACCGAATCACGAAACTGGTGGAGTGAATCACGCAAAGGAGATATATTGATTCTACCCATCTTGGCAGAGCTCTCCAAAATCTCTATAGCAACATCCAAATCCAACCATTGATCAGGATTTCTGAAGATATGGATTATTGCTAACAAGGAATGTTTCACCATAAGCATTTTATGAACAGGGATTTTTGTAAAGGACGACAATTCAGAGGTAGTGGCCACAGAATCAGAACTGGCCGCACCACTGCAAGGATGAGTTCCTATAGCAAAAGAAGAAAGATATTCAAAATATTATTATGAAATATGTAGTCATGTATAAAGATAATCAGTGTATATATATGTACCTGTCACCGGAACATGACTAACAGAAGCAGAAGCTCTCTGAGTCATGGAAAGACCAAGTTCCACCATATCAGCAAAAGATGGTGCTCTAGCTTCTGTGCTTGAATCTCTGGTAGCCGGAGTTGGCAAGTCTGTAGTTTCTGTTGGAAATATGATTTCACGAGCCACTACTCTCTGTACTACCAATGGAACTACAGGTGCTCTTGGTGAAGTTACCACAAGAGGGCTCGCTAAAGAGATAGCACCTATTTCTACAACTTGAGCACCTAAAAAAGGAGACACAACGAAAGGGAGACATAATAATAAAATAATAGTTGTTAAAATATAGATAGATATATGCATGTGGAAATTAAATCCTCTTTACCTGGTGAATACCCATATTCGCCATAATCTAAAAGTTCCTCTTCATTTTCCTCAGCTGCAGGAGATTTAGCAGGAACATTTACACCGGGAAGAGTCTTAACGGTTGCAGGGGAAGATTCCATCTCGACTTCTTTCGCAGCTGTTTCCTCATCTCCGTCAATGTCAACTTCGCCTTCTTCAAAGTCATCATCTTTATCTTCACAGCTGTCGCTATCCTCGCTGTCTTCATATTGTGACGATTCAGTAGTATCTGACGATGAAGCTAAACTCTCATCTTCTAAAATTTCTTCATCAGCTTCTTCAATGACAACTTGCTTCCCTTTGTAAGAAACGGGTTGGCTGCTCTCCGGTACAGGCTCTTGGATTGTAGGGGAAGCAGATGCTTGGCGGGTCCTTTCTGGAAGAATAGGGGATGATGTTTGCAAACGCGTTTTTAATCTAGTCATTGGGGAAGATGGACTACGACAAAGGGGTTGTGGAGGAGATATAGAAGTACCAACAGCTGGTCCTTCTTGAACCGCTGCAGTCTCTGCAGGAATTGGAGAAGATGTACCTTCAGCATCGTTTGCGGCTTGATTTGAGAAGTCCCAACGAGTTTTTTCGAATTCTCTCAGAAATCCGTGAGCAAACCAGCCATCCAAAGTGTTGATAGGCTTGATTTCACGGATAGGGTCTTCCAATGATATCTTTCTACAAATTTCTCCAGGATGAGATGCATGGCTTTTTTCTGGAACATAGCCGATTTCGCTCTCTAAATTTCTGCCCTTCAGCCTGGGCGGATGAAGAAAGATAGAAGAATCCACTGGCAAGCATTTAGTGACCAAGTATGATTGGTGATCCCACCATCGCATCCAGCTATATGATGTATGGACTATGCGATTACAGCCTGGAATTATGAAAAGAGATCCGACGCAGCCATTCAGCAGTTGTTTCCATATCATGGCCCAGTTAAGAGGACCAGTTCCATAACAACGCATTTTTCTAGTAACCAACCCGCAGTCTTGAGGCACGGTTTGATCATAACCAAATTGACGAGCAAAGCGACTGGGGTAGTAAGGTTCTCTCCAAAATTTTGTTCCTTCCCGAAGAGGTAAACTGCATGAGCGAATAGAAAAGAAGAAAGCTCTTTCTGCTGTAGTAAGCGTTTCTTGGTCCACCATATCTGTATCTTCAGTGTAGCGATAAAGGCGGAACTGAAAGAAGTTTATCTGATCGTCATCTCGAATTTTATTGGCAACCCACTCATATGCTCTTTTTGCCATTGCTCTTTGCTGAAAGAACCAGAGTGGAAGGTGAGAAGGATGAGTATATGCTTGCTCCGGAGCTTCAAAAGTCCAAGGAAAATAAACTCCAAGCCACCCCGTAATATAATGCCAAGAAGTATGTCCAGACGAAGCTCCAAGAGTAGGGTCTTTTACGTGGGTAGCTACTTCTCCAAGAGCCCTGTAAATAGAACATAATACTGGAGGAGCAAGAGAGTATTTATGGCCTTCCGCTAAAGCACCAGCTACAACAAAGACACTTGGACGAACAGCATCTGCCCACTTGGAGCTGGGCAATACGACCAAACTTAGCCGGTAAGCCAAGAACGCTGCAAGTTCTCCAAAAGAGCTATATTCTGGCCTTTCCTTCATTGCATCTCGAAGCTTCGTTAGTTCTTTAGAGTGACAATCGCGAAATCTTCAAAGAAAGAATAAAGATGAGAAGGTTAATATGCAAGAATAGCTAAATAAGCAAGAATATAAAGAAGAAGTCGATTATCAGATTGATAAATACCTGAGGCCTCTGGAAAAATGTGCCAGCCACTGCAAAGGGGGGATCTTGTGGAAACTGAGAAATTTACTCATCTCCTTGAACAATTCGGTAGTAGTTTCAAAGATCGAAGGTTTACGATCCGGAGAGGATACAAAGGCCAGTTCCCTATTGGTTGGAATAAATTCATCGTAGAATTTACCTGTTATTGGGAGACTGGCTATGCGGTGAAGATCCCAAAGTGTTACGCTCATTTCACCATAAGGCAAGTGGAAGGAGTTGGTTGTGGGCGACCAGTATTCAAGGAAACCTTTCAGTACAGTAGGTTCCCTACAGAAATATTTAGAAGTCACTTCTATAGCATCGTAAAGACCGACTTTTGCAAGTGTGCTCGTATGCTTCAGTAAAATAGCTTCCGTCCAATCAGAGTAATTGTAACGCCCTGAAAATCGGGGGTCGAACATAAACTCAACTCCCGAGTTCCAGAACATCACTTATGCAACAAAATGAATGATGATTGAATGTTGACTGTATTCGTGCATTGAACATGAGTGAGATTAAGCCAAAACAGCATATCATACTCCAGAGACAGTTAAATTTGCAAGCGGAAGACTGTGATAGATAGATAAAATATATAACTTATGATGAGTCTCCAGAGTGTGAAAACATTACCAGGTTAAATAAATACAAGGGCAGTTCTAAAATGTACCAAATGTAAGGAAGTGTAATGCCTCCTATCCCATGTACCATAGCCCCGTCAATACAATATCAGGTCTTCATTGACCTGCCAGAGAGATACAGATAGGAGAATTCCTCCTATCATCATAGAAGTAGTCCGGCTCTGCTTCACAAGCATCGCCACCACCTGAAACTCAACAAATCTGGTTGGTGTGTACAACACCGTCCCGTAACGTGGGAGTGAGTGATCAACTCAGTGGAACAGTAAAGCATAGGTTAACATGTTATCAATTCAATCAAGCAGTAATGATAAAGCAGTACAAATCAAACAAGTTTAACTACTCTTATTAAATGCGAGAATGAAATGACATGATGCTGTATGCCCTTGCCAAACCACCCTCAAGCGACATCATCTTACGTTCGCGAATGCTTACTCCCTCAGTGCACCACATCTACAAAGCACATGCGGTGCGATGATGCTCATGATTACCACGTTTTTATTAGTCCATTTCAAATAGCAGTATTGGGAAACTAAGGTACCTCCCTTGTATCATTCCCAAACATGATCCATTATAGGGTCGTCAATCCTAGTTAATCTCATACGATATTATGGTTTGAGAAGCATAGTGAAGGCATCGCAAAGGGCTCGTCACCCGTCAGCGCGGATACAGATCTCACCGTATGCGGCTCAATTGCTGGCCGTCAGCTCGAGTACAGGTCTCACCGTACTCGGCTCAATCACTAGCCGTCAGCTCAAGTACAGGTCTCACCATACTCGGCTCAACTCATACTCTAGTTGCTGTGAAAGACTCGTCGCCAATCATAGACCCTTGGAGTATACTCGAAGATACTACGGAGGACTCGTCGCCCGTCAGCACGAGCACAGGTCTCACCGTACTCGGCTCTCGCCGTAAGTATCGACAGCTCGAATACAGTGTCCCATACCACCATATTCGGCTCACGAGTCTGGTTGCGCAATGGTCACTACGGGGAGGCACATGGCCCCAGCGTAGGCCGACAGCTCGACCACGGTATCCCATACCACCATGCCCGACTCATGCGTCTTAGCGGATCGAGGTACCATGGTTAAAAGGGGGTTTCACTGGTAAGTTTGGTACCCTAGGTTCAAGCAGTAGCGTCCAAACAGGGTGAACATGCATAAGGCAGATCGGGTTGCTTGACGAGCTCGACTAGCACGATCGCCCGTTGAGCTGCACGACATGAAGTGCATAAACAACTTCGTGTGGCCTAGCCACTGCCGACAGGCAACGCACGACTCGAGTTCGTCGAACACATCCCACGTGGCAAATGAATCTCAGCCACGAGTTCAATCCCGTTACCGATTGCCTGGACTATAATCATAGCCCCAAACACAATCAATTACAGATAGATAAAGCAGTAATGGATCAGGATTCAAATCATACAATCAGTCTGGTATTATCCATTTAGGGCTGCCAGGGCTGTTGCACGCACTCGTTGCTCCGCTCCCCCATCACCCATGACGGATCATACAACGTCAATATAGATTAAACATATGCATTACATAGTTAAAATCATAAAGCAGTTGAGCATGTTATGAATCACAACACAAGCATGAGTTTATACATGTTCAATTCCTAATCACACAACTATCAAAGGAGATCATACACATAGTTAAAAGAGGTTGAGAATTATATCTTAACACCCTTATACTTTACAATTTGCTAACTACTACTCATTCAGACATTTCAAGAAACACTTAAACAAACATACATCAACATACACGACATATGTCAATCACATAGGCATTAGGCCAAATCCTTTCACTAGGGAGTTGCCCCAATCATAACACGCGTACACCCACGACGGATAGTCATGGCAAGCAGGAATCCAAGTTCCATATTCATTCAGTCATTTCCACAAACACTTGGGCCACACATTTTAGCATATATAGTGTATATTGGCCGTGGCGTGACTTAGGGCAAATCCTTTCGTCAAAGGGGTATCGCCAATACATCAATCATGAATCCATGACAATTAGTCATGGCGAGCACGAATGAGAATTCTATACTCATTCAGCCATTTCCACAAACACTTAGAATACACTATTACAACATACATGGTGTATGTTAGTAAAACATGTATTAGGGTTATCCTTTAGCCAAACGAGTATTTTATCCATGTATACCATAATCATACAACAAACAATCATGACAATTACATTTCCAAAACTTACACATATACGGTATTTCTAGAATACACAATTTCAACATACGTAGCATTTACAAGTGAACATGTATTACGGCGATTCCTTTCGCCAAACTAGTATTTTATCCATATATAGTATAATCATACATTAAATAAACATGTTAAACATTTCTCCAAAAAAAATACGTATACGGTATTTCTACGTATACCTAGAGTATGTGAAATTCCATATTCTACAACGTTAATCGAAACAGGAAACGGAAAGCACTTTGTACATGTGCAATTGCATGCAGATCATGAATCTATCATTATCTGACATTGAAAGCGTTAAAAACCATAACCTATACACCTAAAGTCCGCACCTTTTGTCGTAGAATCGCAACGAAATCGATAGGTTTGCTAAGCTTCCGTATTCCGCAGTTTGGCAACCTAGAGAACGAAATAGGTTAGCTATTTCACAACCTACAACAGTCTAAACCCCAAAACATATTAGGGTTAGGGTTTCTTACCTAGAAATGACGCCGGAAACGCCGGAAAAGCGTCAAGAAAGGGATGGTGCAGCCCGTGTGGTGGCAGGGAACGACGGCAGGGAGATTCTCCCACTTCTCCCTCACTTTCTCTCTCTTTTCCCTCTCTCAATTCCAAATTCGTATGGCTGCCATGAGAGAGGGTTTAAGGTCCTTATATAGTCTCAAAACTCACCGAAATAGACTCCTGTTCAAAGGTTACTGCTAATATAGGTATTTCGTCACTTTTCCAGCTCAAAAGAGAGGTTCTGGTGGCCCTCCTTAAGCCAAACGTCAGACTTAAGCTCACCACACATGGATCTATGAGGGATTACGTTTTCGACTCGATCAAATTTCCAGATCGCACATGGCGGACCACTTTCAGTTCAACGGTCAGTGGGCCACGATCCGAAATTCTAAGTACATGTAAATGTTCCTGAAATTTTTCCTGATCCAAGGGTGTAATTTGGTCTGATTCTGACGGTTTGGTTGCTTAATACTGATGCGCAAGCGAATGGTGCCAGATCACTATTCCAGATATTTTAATTTCAAAGGGAATAGTATTTTTCACACTCCCTCGCTCCGGATCGAAATGAATGGCCGTGGGGCATCGGCTGGATCTGATTTTTGAGATGATTGTCAAGCCCAGTGAGGCGGTCCTAGTTCCTTAGTTTCGTATTAATCGGACTCCCGATGTGCGGTCTAGACCTAATATGAAGTTTCGTTTCATTCCCGAGAGCAGACGGGAAATGAGTTTGGTTCTAAACTTTAGGGAAACCTAGAGTCACTGATTTTGCAAGTTTTGGGTCTTGCAGATCGTATTTAAAGCGATCCCAACGGATTTCATGGCTAATCGAGTTTTGCACTTAGTTAACTTTGTTAAATTTCTAAAGGATTTAATCCTAATTGTTTTCTGTTTGAGATGGTACTTAGGCCTTTGCAGTTTGTATATAAAGTGATCCAAGTTTTACTACGTAGCTAGTTTAAGATAGTGTCTAGGGCGAAAGTGCTTTGAAAAATTGAAAGCACAAGGTAGTGAAGGGTGGGATTTGTAAAGAAAATGGTTTTAGACGGGATTTGAGGCTTTGAATTGAGCGTTTGAAAATTTAATCAGGTGTTAAGATTGACCCAATGCCTAAGAATGTTACAGTAATAGCGTCGGGCAGTTAACAGACCTCTGATGCTAAATTTTGCTTGTCCCCAGAGTGGTTCCCGATCTCGGAAACGTTGCCGGACTGTCTCATAAAAATGAGAAGGAAAGAAGTCCTGAGGGCTATGGAAAGGAGCCAAGAAGATCATGGGATGAATTTCTCCTATCCTTTGTCGCGGCTTCTGCGTTTGAATGACTCCTTCAAGGATCCTGGGTTCTCTAGTGGCCCATGATTCAGTATACATCAACCTTTCGCCATGAACGCAATCCTTGGGTTCACAGTCAAGCATGGACTGATGGCGATAAACATTGATGGGAATTATTGTCATGCCTTCTGCATGAGGGTTGTCAAACTTCATGACACCTTCAACAACCCGTATCGAATCCCATAAATTTTGAAGTCTCTTCTTCTTATGTTCCTTGATCTTCTCTGCAAATTCTTTCGCCTTATTGCGGCGAGTTTTCTTCGGACGAGAGGCAGGGGGAGTGTCTTCACGAAGGGGTGGTTTTTCACTATCAGTACGAATGTGAGCTGTAGTCTTTAACCATTCGTCCCAATCGTATTCCCTGCCGTGCTTCGGGGGACATTTGATATCTCCCAAAGATATAGATCTATGGATGGGGGATGGTAAAGATCTGATGCGATCAGAAAAGTCAAAAGTTGGAAGAACAGACTCTTTAAAATAAGGAGTCCTGGAGGTAGTCTTTGTTCGCTTGGCAGGTGGTTGATCAGAAGAAGGAGTCACAGGATGGGCTGTTTGTTTTATACGGGCCATAATGACGAGTGAAGAAAAAAAAGAAGAATAGAAGAAGAATGAAAAATGGCTAAGTATTGGAAGGAACAAAAGAGAGAGAAAGTCGACTAAGTGCAGGACACTTTGCGCGGGTCCGCGCAAAGTGTATGGGTTGCGCGAAATGGGCTAGACTTTGAAGAAATTCGCGCAAAGCTGTAAGGTTTGCGCGGGTTCGCGCGGAAGAGAATCGCAGGAGCAAAGTTTCGCCAGAGCAGGAAGGATTCGTACAAAAGACTAAGTTGTTGGACTATTTATAGGATTCGTGGTCGAGCACGGTACTCGACCGAGCTTTGCGCGAGGTCGCGCAAACCCTAGAAAATGAATTTCTTTGATCCTTTTCTTTGATTTCTGAAAAAACAAAGAACGGATCAAGGGGGCATCTGTTGAGGCATAAAATAAACAAAGAACTGAAGAAAGAAAAGATCAAGAAAATCAGTTTGAAGATCAAAGAAATCAGGTTGAAGACGACTTTGCGCGGGTTCACGCAAAGTGAATAGATTGCGCTGGACTGCGCAAAGTAAATGGGTTGCGCGGGTTGATCAGTGAAGACAGGTTGCGCGGGAATGATAGATTGCGCGAGACTGCGCAAAGCATGTTGTTTGCGCGAGTCCGCGCAAAGTGTTTTACGGAGGTATAAAAATGTTGGATGTTATTTTGTCCCACATCGACCAGAACAGAGATTTACACCAGTAAAAATGTCTATAAATATCCCGTTCTTTCTCTCAAAAGAGGTTAGAAGATTTCAGAGTGGAAGAAAGACGAAGAAGAAGACAGAAGGTGCAGAGGAGCATTGGGCTCATATAGTTTGCGCGGACCCGCGCAAAGGAGCATTGGGGTCCTGTAGTTTGCGCGGACCCGCGCAAAGCATATGGTTTGCGCAGACCCGCACAAACCGATTGCTGGACAGTCTATAACAGCAATGGGCAGATATGTTGTTGGAATGGCTAGAGTCTTCAAATCTTCAAGTTTTTCTTGTTTAGGAGGAAGGGAAGAATCATCGACGAAAAGGCGTATTCCTCCTAAGTTTCAGGAGATGACCGGAATAGCACTGTTATGCTGCCGAAATCTCTATTCTCTTGAAGATTAATTAGTCGACTTGTCTATTCCTCCTAAGCCATAGGAGATGATTGAAATCAACGCTGTTATGCTATCGAAATTTATATTTAACCGTTATAATTGTAACTTGCAATGAATTCTTTGTAAACTATTTTAGAATCAAGGGATACCTGAGGATGTAAATAAATTTCGAATCAATAAAGTGTGATGATTGTTTCTGTAACTATTTCATTGTTATGTTTGAATAAGATAATCCCCAAATCAAATACTTTTGTTTTCCTGTCGAAACATTGGCCACGCGAAGTGCTTATGCACTTCATGTCATTCAACTTGTTGTACGCTCGAGCTAGCCGAGCTCGTCAAGTAACGCGATCTGTCTTATGTATGTTCACCATGTTTGGACGCTACTGCTTGAACCTAGGGTACCAAACTTACCAATGAAATCCATTTTAACCATGGTACCTCGATCCGCTAAGACTCATGAGCCGGGCATGGTGGTATGGGACACCGTGGTCGAGCTGTCGGCCTATGCTGGGGCCACGTGCCTCCCCGTAGTGACCATTGAGCAACCAAACTCGTGAGCCGAATACGGTGGTATGGGACACTGTATTCGAGCTGTCGAAACTTACGGCGAGAGCCGAGTACGGTGAGACCTGTACTCGTGCTGACGGGCGATGAGTCCTCTGTAGTGTCTTCGAGTATACTCCAAGGTCTGTGATTGGCGACGAGCCCTTCACAGCAACTAGAGTATGAGTTGAGCCGAGTACGGTGAGACCTGTATTCGAGCTGACGGCCAGCGATTGAGTCGAGTACGGTGAGACCTGTACTCGAGCTGACGGTCAGTAATTGAGCCGCATACGGTGAGATCTGTATCCGTGCTGACGGGTGACGAGCCCTTTGCGATGCCTTCGCGATGCCTCTCGAACCATAATACCGTATGAGATTAAGTAGGATTGACGACCCTAAGATGGATCTTGTTTGGGAATGATACAAGGGAGGTACCTTAGTTTCCCAATACTGCTGTTTGAAATGAACTAATAATTACTCGGTAATCACGCTCATCATCGCACTGCATGTGCCTGGTAGATGTGGAGCACTGAGGGATGGACGCATTCGCGAACGTAAGATGATGTCGCATGAGGGTGGTTTGGCAAGGGCATACATCATGTCATTTCATACTTACATTAAATAAGAGTAGTTAGAATTGTTTGATTGTACTGCTTTATCATTATTGCTTGACTGAGTTGATAACATGTTAACCTATGCTTTACTGTTCCACTGAGTTGATCACTCACTCCCACGTTACGGGACGGTGTTGTACACACCAACCAGATTTGTTGAGTTTCAGGTGATGGCGATGCTTGTGAAGCAGAGCCGGACTACTTCTATGATGATAAGAGGAGTTCTCCTATCTGTATCTCTCTGGCAGGTCAATGAAGACCTGATATTGTATTGACGGGGCTATGGTACTTGGGATAGGAGACATTACACTTCCTCACATTTGGTATATTTTAGAACTGTACTTGTAATTATTTAACTTGGTAATATTATCACACTCTGGAGACTCATCATAGTTTATATATTTTATCTATCTATCACAGTCTTCCGCTTGTAAATTTAATTCTCTCTGGAGTATGATATGCTGTTCTGGCTTAATCTCACTCATGTTCAATGCACGAATATAGTCAACATTCAATCATCATTCATTTTGTTGCATAAGTGATGTTCTAGAACTCGGGAGTTGAGTTTATGCTCGACCCCCGATTTTCAGGGCGTTACAATGGGGCAGCCCAAAGCTTAGAAAAAAACTGTTAAGGTAGGCTATGTCTAGCATATCTAACATGGTGGGCCTCTTTGGGCAGCCCATAGGCTTCAAAAATATAGCTGGGCCAAGTGTACAACATGCCCCACATAGTGGTTTACAATTCAGCCCATGAAGTCCACCATAATGGTTCTGTAAGGCCTGTATCCTAGTGTTAAGGGTCAAATATTGTATATCAGACCCCAGTTATTGTATAGATTTATGAACATAGTACTGTTTAACGACCCAATTTAACTGTGTTTATGCTGCAAGGTATATTTACGAGCTTGGACTGAAACAGAGTACTAAAAGCATGGATTTAATGCTCAGAATTCACCAAGGCAAGGGACGGACCCCAGGGGATTAAGATTGATGGATTTACATGCCATATATCTGAGAAAATCGTGAAATTGAAGCTCAAGCGACCTGAAAGACATCCAGAATGCAAGATCATAAGGTTCCCACCATCCATTCGACTCGAAACTTCATACAGGGCATGAAGATCATAAATTAACCATACACGTCAAATTTCAAGCCTCAGAACCCAGTGGAAGTGGTCCAATGGTTAGATCAGCCCACCAAATCTCCAATTAGGGGCCCACTTGATACCTGGTAAGCTTCAAGTTTGGGCTTAACCACTTAAAGGGGGTGGCAAAGCAGATGAATAGAATCGATCTCTCATAAACATCAAGGTGGGGTCCATTGATGTGAGTGCATGTGCACAACACATGAGCACCCGCCGTGCACTGCGCCAAGGAACTCGGTCAACAGGCCATTGACCGAGCTCTCCTTTAAAACGGATTTTTCGTTTTCATGGCAACAACGTCTGCACAGGGACTTGCAGTTGGGGCTTTGTGGGCCACCATCATGGTCCATATGATGAATCTGGACAGTCCATTAGAATCCCACGGCCCATGTTACCATCGCCTAGGTGAAGAAATTTCAAGAGGCAGCGGAGATCGGATATCAACCGTTCAAACACCATACGAACGGTGAAATGAGAAATCCAGTGGGCTGCACCGAATCTAATCCAAAACCATCCATTTCTAATTAGTTTTTCGAGGAGAGTCCAATGGACGGAGTGGATTTCCCAAATGTTAGCTAAAGTGGGCCCCACCAATGCCTCAGCGCAATAAGTGCGTAGGTTCTGTTGCGCGCCTGACCAAAAGCTTCGACCTGTTTTATAATCTTAGCGATGATTGGTTTGTACATCTGAACCGTTCAAAACCTTTCCAAGGAAGGGCCGACCAGGGCCAAGAAAATTGAACGTCTTAGATCTTGCATGTGAGGCCGCGAATTTGATTTCAAAAAGCAAGACAGTCATTGCGCAAGGAATTTCCAAAAGTTGTTGCTGTGTACGCTCTAATGCTCTCGTCCGCACCTTTCCATTGACTCTAGGAGCGACCGACCTCTCCGACCAACCCTAGCAGCTATAAAGAAAGAGAGAGGAGAGCTAAGGGGGGACTCGCAGTCGTGAAGGTTAGAGACGTGGAGAGAGAGAAGTGGAGCACATCTTCCTTCCATTGGTTCCTCTTCCCTTTTCTTTTTATGAGATTTTAGCATGTCTCTGACAGGCTAAACCTCTTAGCTAGGGCTAAGAGGTGAAGCTTGTAGCATGATTAAGATGGTAGCTTTACTTTGATTCATTATTATTGAATTCTTATGGATTTTAACTTGATTATTAAGGAATACTTTTAGTTTTTAATAGTTTATTGTAACTCAAATTACAGTAGATTTGCAATAACTTTGAGTATGTTCTTTTTATTATGAGATTGTGAACTTAGGAGGCCCTGTTGTTCACCATTGTCTCCTGGGCATGGTTGGGTGATGGAACCCTTCCTAACTTTCACAATTCTCTTGTGATTGGCAGTGAGATTGGTAAATTGTTGTTGTTTGCCAGTCTTCAGGGCATGGTTAGGTGATGGGATCACTTCCAAATCTACACCAATCGTATCTGTTGATGATTAGATCCATGAGACATTCAGAAATCTGACAAATCTCTTCTTACCAATTGGATAAGATATGACTCTGATTCCAATTGTGTCTCTGAACAATACAATGTAACTTCCCAATTGCTACAAGTGGATCCTTGGCACCCTAGTTTCCTTTCTCTGAATTCTCTAAGTTTAGATAAATATTTCATCATTATTTCCTCAATTACATTTGATTTAGATTTCATCTTAGTCTAGTTCTAGTTCTACTTAGTTTCAGATTATGTACAGGTTTCGGTCCCTTGGGATTCGACCTCGGTCTCACCGAGTTTATTACTACATCACAACCCTATACTTGGGGAGTGAACACCTAGACCATACTGTTCCTTAGACTCTCGCGATCCTCCCCGACAAATTCTGGCAACCCGCGACCTGTAGTCGGCATTTGCACATGACCCTAAGTTACATCCTGTAGATCTGAGTCGACTCGACCCGAAACTTGTACTCTAGTGACCGCGCCATTGCCACGTTTTGCGCACCTATGCGATACCTAGGCTAGGAGTTGTGGGCCCGTGTTTATTCTGAGAAAACGCTGCGCATTGTAAATCCTGAGGAGAGAATCTCTACAATCTATCAAATCAATCCCATCAATCAATTAAGTACAACACCCATCCCTCTCTTACCAACAAGGCATGACAACCCATACCTCTCTCATCCAAAGTCAACTCTCTCTCTCTCTCCACCCATCCTTCCTTACACCCATCACCATCACTCTCTCCCATCCATCACACACACACACTCTCTCATTTCTCTCTTCACTCCGAAGCAACCTAAGAGTGTGGACGTCCAAGTTAAGGAGAGAAAAGAGAGGAGCCTAGTGTGGCCCACCTCTTACCACCCAATCTCCCATCCTATCCATCCAACCTTCATCAACTTCCATCAAAGGGAACGTTAAGGAGTTTAGGAGTCCAATGAGCCAAGAAGGAGCGAAATCGGTGGCTATTTTATAGGCTTAGTGTAACGCCCCAGATTTTTGCCAACCTAGAGTTAGATGTCCTTAGGCAAGGGGTCGATCCTAACCCCTTATGAACCTCTCAAACCTCAAATCCTTTAGAAATTAAACGAGAATTACCTAAGTGCTAAACTATAGTACCTGTGAAATTGGCACTAAGCACTTTAAATGTGATCTGCAAGACCCAAAACTTGTAGAATCATTGACACTAGGTTACCCTAAAATCGAGGATCAATCTCATTACCCAGTTGCTCTCGGGAGCACATTGAAACTCCGTATCGGATCTGGACCGCACGTCGAAAGTCCGATGACCATGAGACTAAACGCTTAGCACCGCCTTACTGGGTTTGACAACCATCTCAGAAATCAAATCCAGATAGTGTTCCGGGGCTGTTCGCTTGAGCCCATAGCGAAGAGTGTGAGAAAGCGTGGTTTTCTTTAGAAATTAAATCTAATTTAAGTAATCTGAGACTTGTCGCTTGCGGACCGAATATAAGCAATCAGACCGTCAGAATCTGACCCAAATACACCCTCGGATCAGGAAAAATTTCCCATACATGGCAGTGTACTTGTAACCCTGATCGAGTTTCGATGACCGTTGAACTGAAACTGGTCCGCCACATGCGATCTGGAAACCCGATTGGAATGAAAACTTAACTCGACCTAGATCCAAGGTCAGTGAGCTTAAGTCTGACCTTTGGCTCAAGGGGGGCTCCGGAAGTGCTCCGTTAAGCTGAAACAGACGCTCTTTGGACATAACCTAAGTATACCTTGGCCCTGGGGCCATTCCCATCAGTTTTGGGCTTATATAAGGGCCTTAAGCCCTCACTCTCTCATCCCGTACGAATTTGGGAAACCCTAGGAGAGAGAAGAGAGTTGGAGTTCATCCCTGGGATTCAATCCCATCATTCCTCGGGCTGAATCAGCTCTTCCGTACCACTCTACCGGCGATACCGATCCCGTTCTTAGGTAAGAAATTCAACCCCTAATCTATTTTAGGGTTTCAGGTAATGTAGGTTATGAAATAACTAACCTATTTCATGTTATGGGTTGCCAATCCACCGTTGACAAGGACTACATGTTTAAAAAGAATTCGTTATGCTTCTACGACATAAGGTGCGGACTATAGACGTATAGGTTATGGTTTTCAAGGCTTTCAATGTCGGTTAATGATATATTACAAACGTGGATGCTATTTCACATGCATAAAGTGATGTCTGTTTCAATTTTCAGTTATACGTTAATTATGTTGAATATATTGTATTCTTCGTATTTGTAGAAAATACCATATATGTATGAAATTCGGATTTGTGCTTGCCATGATTAATTGTTGTCTGTGTATGCTAGATGCATGTGTATCAACTTCTGGGTGAACGGATTAGCCGAATACATGTTATCCCAACATACGTTGTGTATGTTATAATGTGTAGCTTAAGTGTTTGTAGAAATATTCGAATGAATATGGAACTATGATTTATGCTTGCCATGACTATTGGTCGTGAATGCATGATCGTGATTCATGTGGCAACTCCTTGTGAAAGGATTCGCTACAACATGTGTTTTAACTAGCATATTACAGGTATGTTGGAAGGTGTAGTCTAAGTGTTTGTAAAATTGTCTGAATGAGTAAGTAGTTAGTAAATTGCAATGTATAAGGGTGTTGAGATACGATTCTCAACTACTTTAACTATGTGTATGATTTCCTCCATGCACCGTATATTATAGTGTCTGTTTAAATTGTATTCCATGTTTAAGTTGTATTTCCTGCATATGTATTAATCCATGTTTAAGTTGTATTCCATAAAATGGAAAAAAAGAAGCCGTGAAGGGTGATGGGGGAGTGGTGTAACGATTCCGTGCAACAGCCCTGGCAGCCCTAAAGCGGATAATATCGGACGTTTGATTGTATGATTTGAAATCTTAATCCATTACTGCTTTAACTATCTTCTAGGATATTTTGTTGTAATTGAATGTGATTGGGGCTATTGTATAGTCCAGGCAATCGGTAATCGGCCCTGAGTTTGTGGCTAAGATTCATTCGCCACGTAGGACGTGTTTGACGAACCCGAGTCGTACGTTGGTCATTGGCAGTGGTTAGGCCACATGAAGTGTTTACGCACTTCATGTCAATCGATACGATGTGCGCTCGTATTAGTCGAGCTCGCCAAGTAACCCGATTTGTCTATTGTATGTTCACCATGTATGGACGCTATTATTTGAACCTAAGGTACTAAACTCACCAGCGAAAATCCCGTTAACCTTGGTACCTCGATCCGCTAAGACTCATGAGCCGGACATGGTGGTATGGGACACCGTGGTCGAGCTGTCGGCCTACGCTGGGCGACGAGCCTCCCCGTAGTGACCAGTGAGCAACCCAGACTCGTGAGCCGAATACGGTGGTATGAGACGCTGTATTTGAGCTGTCGGCCTACACTGTTTTGGTGACGAAGCCGTGATGGGTGATGGGGGAGTGGTGTAACGATTTCGTGCAATAGCCCTGACAACCCTAGACGTGCCTTTTGTAGTGACCTCGAGCGTACTTTGAGTCTATGTGGAGGCAACAACCCTTCCGTAGCAACGAGAGTATAAACTAGGCCTGCACTGATTTGGCGACGAGCCCTTTGCAGCGACCTAGAACCGCAACATCGTATAAACTGTTGTAAGTCTCCAGAGTATGAGCATGTTACCAGGTTAAAGAGTTACAAGTGTAGTTCCACAATGTATAAAATGAGAAAGTGTAATGTTCTCTACTCAAAACCCCGTATCCCCGTCAGCGCAACTCCAGGTCTACATAGACCCGCTAGAGAGTTACATATAGGAGAGCTCCTCCTCGTTGTCGTAAAAGTCTGGCTCTGCCTTGGAAGCATCGCCATCACCTGCAGCTAAGACAAAGTCTGGTTGGTGTGTACAACACCGTCCCGTAACGTGGGAGTGAGTGATCAACTCAGTGGAACATTAAAGCAAAGGTTAGCATATTATCAATTCAATCAAGCAGTAATGATAAAGCAGTAAATCACACATCCCTAAGTACTCTTGTTAATGCAAGAATGGTATGAATGTATGATACATGCTCTCGCATACTCTCCCTCAGCGACTTCATCTCACGTTCGTACATGAACAACACTGCATCAGTGCTTGACCTGCTACGCCTGAACGCACACGTAATGCGTTGCATGCATATGATTACCAAGTTCTTATTAGTCGTTTTCATACAGCAGGGTTGGGAAACCAAGGTACCTCCCTTATATCAATACCCATAGATTTGTGTTTTGATGATGGGCCAAGTGGGGCCTACCAATTGATGGTACGGATCCTATTTGGGACCCCTTTGATGTATTTTTTGTAACCTAGGAGGGCTCATAGTGGCAGAGCCCTCCATCACACGTTCTCTCTCTCTCTCTATCTCTTTCTCTCTCTACTTTTCTTTTGATGATGATTATGGTATGTGGAGTGGGACCCGTCATGCTGTACATGTGAAATCCACACCATTCAGGCCATGAGGCCACGTGATGTATGTGTTTTACCCATGTTGGTCATTAGCCATGGGGCCTGCCTTGATGGTGTGTGGTGTTTACGCGTGTGGACCCACCTAATCTGCATCGTCCATTTGTTAGGATGCTGAGCAGCAGCCCAACAGCTTATAGTTGTTGCAATTGACGTCAATAAGCTCTGTAGGATGACTGATGTATGTGTTTTATACACCCGTCCATCTATGTTATGCGAACCCCACCTCCAATCATGTATTTCACGTGTGGGGTGGCCACATGTACGTGGACCCCACCTGAAGCATGTGTCCATCCATGCTGCCCACCGTCCAAGTAGGGACGGTGGAACCAACATTATATATGTATTTCATATCCACACCATCCACTGTCTAGTCCCTGGACGGTAGAACCCATATGTAATAGGTGTTGTATTCACACCGTCCATCCGTTTTCCTTGACGTGGGACCCCACCTAGATGTATGTTATATCTCCACCGTCTATCTAATTTCTCAACTCATTTTAGGCGTTGAAGTGAAAAATGAAGCCAAACTGAGTCTCTAGCAGGCCACATCGTAGAAAACGGTAGTTTTGGGGATATAAATTGTTACAGCCTGTTGTGATGTTTTTATACACCGAAATAAATCGAATATTAAGCTCATTATATCTGTCACGAGCCTAGGAACCCAGTCGACAGAGTAGATTGTCATGATGTGGGCCCCACCTATTAAAAACCATGGACAAAAAAACATATGTACCAGACGCTGCTGTTGCTAGCATCCAGCTGCTTGGAATGGTTGGGTCCGTGGGACCTAGCAGTAGGCCCCACCATGATGTATGTCAAACATTTGCACCGTGCATTCGATGGGTCCCCTTTAAAAATTGGGATACACTAGAAATTAACTGTATACAGGACTCAGGTGGTCCACACCATCTAAAATCATGTGAATTCATGATAAATCATATATATACACTTGCTGGGGCCCACCTGAAATTTGGATGCTTCTGAAACTCGGTCTGACCCCTTAACCAAGTGGGACACACTAAATGGATGGGCTGGATTTGTGAACCACAGCTTGGTGGGCCCAACTAATGATTGTGAATGTTTTAATGGAGGCTAAACCTCTCAACTGTGTGCCTAGTGTGGCCCACACAAGCCACAGATTGACTTGATTTGAAGTCTCAAGCCCCACCATGATGTGTGTATCATACCCACACTGTTCAACTATTTTTTAGGGCCGTGGGCCCCATTGATTTGTACGGCACACCAAGTTGTACGTGTGTCATCTATGTCGTCCACTTATGCAGCTCACCTTGATGTGTGTATAGCAGGCACACTGTCCATCTGATGGGGCCCATTTGAAATGTGCAGGGCCTACCTCGATGTGTTGTATTTGAGGCCTAGATATGAGGCCCATTGTGGTGTGTTCGAGGCCCATGGGTTGTGGCCCATTGTGATGTATTCGAGGCCCATGGGACGTGGCCCATTGTGATGTATTTGAGGCCCAGGTGGTATGACATGATGTGATATATATTGGCCCATATGTTGAGGTCTAATATGATGTATTTATGGCCCATTTTTTAAGACCCATTTGATGTATTTGAGCCCATGCATGAGGTCCAATGTGATGTATTTAAGGCCCATAGGATGTGGCCGATTGCGATGTATTCGAAGCCCATAGGATGTGTGTAATGCCCTGAAATTCGGGGGTCGAGTATGAACTCAACTCCCGAGTTCCAACGCATCCCTTATGCAACATACATAATGATGGTTAAATGTTGTCTAAGTTAGAGCAATAAACATGAATGAGATTATACCAAAAACAGTAATTCATACTCCAGTTCAGTTGTATAAAGGCAAGCGGAAGACTGAAATTGTATATTTAAAGTATGTAAAGAAACAAAATTTTCATGAACACCTGAGTATGAACACTAACTGAGTACCCATATACATGTACTGTTTTTGAGTCAAAAATCAAAATACAATCTAAAAGATGAGTCCTGAAATCCCCGCGATGCAGTCGGCCTAAGCAAAGCCGTCAGAGTACTGCATAAATGAGAACTCATCCTGGTCCTCGTCGAAATCGGGCTCCGGCTCCTGAACCGACGCGCCGTCTATACCTGTGATAGAGTCTGGTTGGTGTTGCAAACACCGTCCCGTAACGTGGGAGTGAGTAGCTAACTTAGTGGAATAATAAAGCATAGGTTAACATGTTATCAATTCAATCAAGCAGTAATGATAAAGCAATACAAATCAAACAAGTTTAACTACCCTTGTTAAGTGCAAGAATGAAATGACATGATGATGTATGCCCTTGCCAAACCACCCTCATGCGACATCATCTTACGTTCGCGAATGCATACCTCCCTCAGTGCTCCACATCTACTAGGCACATGCGGTGCGATGATGAACATGATTACCGAGTTATTATTAGTCTATTTCAAACAGCAGTATTGGGAAACTAAGGTACCTCTCTTGTATCATTCCTAAACATGATCCATTCTAGGGCCGTCAATCCTAGTTAATCTCATACGGTATTATGGTTCGAGAGGTATCACAAAGGCATCGTCACCCGTCAGCACGGATACAGATCTCACCGTATGCGGCTCAATTGCTGACCGTCAGCTCGAGTACAGGTCTCACCGTACTCGGCTCAATCGCTGGCCGTCAATTCGAATACAGGTCTCACCGTACTCGGCTCTACTCATACTCTAGTTGCTGTGAAGGGCTCGTCGCCAATCACAGACCTTGGACTATACTCGAAGATACTACAGAGGACTCGTCGCCCGTCAGCACGAGTACAGATCTCACCATACTCGACTCTCGCCGTAAGTATCGACAGCTCGAATACAGTGTCCCATACCACCGTATTCGGCTCACGAGTTGGGTTGCTCAATGGTCACTACGGGGAGGCACTTGGCCCCAGCATAGGCCGACAGCTCGGCCACGGTGTCCCATACCACCATGTCCGGCTCATGAGTCTTAGCGGATCGAGGTACCATGGTTAACGGGATGCCACTGGTAAGTTTGGTACCCTAGGTTCAAACAGTAATGACCAAACATGTTGAACACACATTCAACATATCGGCTTACTTGACGAGTCTGACTAGCTCGAGCGCACAACAAGTTGGGCGATATGAAGCGCAAAAGCACTCCATGTGGCCAACCACTATCGCCAACCGCAGTACGACTCGGGTTCGTCAGACACATCCCTTGTGGCGACATGAATCTCAGCCACAATCTCAAGTCTGGTACCGAATGTTTGAACTATAGACATATTCCCAAACTCAAACAGTTCTCATCAATAGCATGTGGAGTTAAGCATGATAAACAAAGTAATACAAACATGTTAGCAGGCATGTCATAAGGCATGTTATAAAGCATGAAGTAAAGCATGTTGTAAAGCATGTTATAGAGTACTATACAAATAGGGATACAATTACATATACATCACAAGTGAGTGGTTAGAGTAAACCACCACATGGAGGGAATCCTACATGTCTCTAAGGTAGTCGAGAATTCCATATCAGCACCTATCTAAGGCACTAACACTTAAGCATTTACACTCACAAGCATTTACACAAACACTTAGAGTACACTATTCCAACATACATGACGTATGTTAGCAAAATACGTATTAGGGCTATCCTTTCGCCAAGCGAGTATTTTATCCATGTATACCATAATCATACAGCAATAAATCATGACAATTGCATTTCCAAAATTTATACATATACAGCATTTCTAGAATACACAATTTCAACATACTTAGTGTTTACAAGCAAACATGTATTACGGCGATTCCTTTCACCAAACAAGTATTTTATCCATATATTGTATAATCATATATTAATAAACATGTCAAACACTTTTCCAAAAAAAATACGTATACGGTATTTCTACGTATACCTAGAGTATGTGAAATTCCATATTCTACAACGTTAATCGAAACGGAAAACGGAAAGCACTTTGTACATGTGCAATTGCATGCAGATCATGAATCTATCATTATTTGACATTGAAAGCATTGAAAATCGTAACCTATACACCTAAAGTCCTCACCTTTCACCTTGGAATCTCAACGAATCAGCAAGGTTGGATGAGCTTCCGTATTCGGGAGTTTTCTAGCCTAAAGAGTGAAATCGGTTAGCTCTTTCACAACCTATAGCCTATACACCTCAAATCAGATCTAGGGTTAGAGTTTCTCACCTTAAAACGGAGTTGATATCGCCGGGAAAGCGCCTGGAAAGAGGCGGTGCAGCCCGTGTAAGGATCGAAAGCAGTAGGAGGAAGGTGCTCCCACAAATCCCAAGTCTTCTCTCTCTTTTCTCTCTCTCACTAGGGTTTTATCCCAAATTCGTATGGCTGTGAGAAGGGCTGTTCTAAGGCCCTTATATAGCCTAAAACCTCTCCGAAATAGACTCCTGTTCAAGGGGTATGTCTATTATAGGCATTTCGGCATTGTTCCTGCTCAAAAGAGGGGTTCTGGTGGCCCTCCTTGAGCCAAACGTTAGACTTAAGCTCACAACTCATGGATCTACGTGGGATTACGTTTTCGACTCGATCGGATTCCCAGATCACACGTGGCGGACCAGTTTCAGTTCAACGGTCAGTGGGCCACGATCCGAAATTCCAAGTACATGTAAATGTTCCTGAAATTTTTTCTGATCCGAGGGTGTAATTTGGTCTGATTCTGACGGTCAGGTTGCTTAATACTGATGCGAATGGTGCCAGATCACTATTCCAGATATTTATTTTGTAAAGAAAAGAGTGATTTTCACACTCCCTCGCTCCGGGCTCAATCAAATAGCCGTGGGACATCATCTGGACCTGATTTCCGAGGTGGTAGTCAAGCCCAGTGAGGCGGTCCTAGTTCCTTAACTTCGTTTGAATCGGACTTCCGATGTGCGATCTAGACCTAATACGAAGTTTCATTTCATTCCCGAGAGCAGCCGGGAAATAAGTTTGATCCTAAACTTTAGGGTAACCTAGAGTCAACGATTTTGCAAGTTTTGGGTCTTGCAGATCGTATTTAAAGCGATCCCAACGGATTTCATGGCTAATCGAGTTTTGCACTTAGTTAACTTTGTTAAATTTCTAAAGGATTTAATCCTAATTGATTTCTGGTCGACGTGGTACTCGAACCAAAGTACGGAAAGTTACGGGTCGTTACAATGTGGCCCTTGTGTGAGGCCCAATGTGATGTATTTGAGGCCCTTATATGAGGCCCAATTGTGATGAGTGATTCCACTATGATGTGTATTGCATTCAGGCCCATCTTGTAGGTCCACCTCGAGGTATATGATGTGCATGTGGCCCATCTATTTTACTAGATTATGAGCCGCCCCATGAGGCCCAATGTGATGTATTTATGGCCCATTAGTGAGGACCAAAGCAATATATTTATGGCCCTTGAGTGAGGCCTATTATGATGATATTAGGGTAATGAGATGCGGCCCATTGTGATGTGTATTAGGCACATAAGATGCTGCCCATTGTGATGTGTATTAGGCACATGAGATGCGGCCCATTGTGATGTGTATTATGCACATGTGATGCGGCCCATTGTAATGTATCTGAGGCCCAATGTGATCTACATGAGGCCCATGAGTGAGGCTCGATGCGATGTATATAAAGCCCTTGTGTGAGGCCCAAGGTGATGTATATGAGGCCCATTGCGATGTGTGATTTCACAAGGATGTATGTAATGATGTTTATGATGCCCATCCATGTTCCAAGTTGATATTAAATGGGCCATGCCTTGGGAGCAATGATGGTTTAATGTCCACATTGTAAGAGCAATGATGGTTAAATGTTCACATTGTAACCCTCCTTAGGGCCCGTTGTTAGGCCCATCCTCATCTTTCCTTAATGGGTAAACCCTAACCGTTGGGTCCCCATTAATGATTATATTACCCATCTTTCCCTTGATTAGGCTATCCCAAATTGTTGGACCCCCATTTGATAATGATGCTTTCCACCATATCCTGTAGGACCACCCAAGCCTTGGAGCCCATCTTGTGTTCATACCAAGCCTTCCATAGGGAATGTGGCCCACCTTGTAACGACTCGAAAAATTCCGTACAATGGCCCGAGTACCACCTCAAGCAAAAATCCCTCAGGACCAAATCCTTTAGAAATTAGACGAGGATTAACTAGTGTTAAACTAGATTGCATACGAAATTCGCACGAATCACTTTAAATGTGATCTGCAAGACCCAAAAGTTGTGGAATCGTTGACGCTACATTACCCTAAAATCTAGGATTAATCTCATTACCCGTCTGTTCTCGGGAGCACATGGAAACTCCGTATTAGATCTGGACCGCACATCAAAAATTTGAATAATACGAGGTTATAGAATTAGGACCGCCTTGCTGGGCTTGATAACCATCTCGGAGATCAAATCCAGATAGTGTCCCATGACTATTTGCTTGAGCCCGGAAAGAGGAGTGTGAGAACACTTGGTTTTCTTTAAAAATCAAATCTCATTTAAGTAATCTGAGACTTGTTACTTGCGGGCCTGATATAAGCAATCAGACCGTCAGAATCTGACCCAAATACACCCTCAGATCAGGAGAAATTTCATATACATGGCAGTGTACTTGAAATCCCCGATTGAGTTTCAGTGACCGTTGAACTGAAACTGGTCCGCCACGCGTGATTTGAGAATCCGACTGGAACAAAAACTTAACTCCACCTAGATCCAAGGTTGGTGAGCTTAAGTCCGACTGCACATAAGAAAAGGGGCCTTTAGAAGTGCTCCGTTGGATCGAAATGGACCCACTTTGGATATAACCTAAGTATACCTTGACCCTGGGTCTATTTTGGTTATGTTTTAGCCTATATAAGGACCTTAAACCCTCTCTCATTCAGTCCATTCGAATTTGAGAAAACCTTAGGAGAGAGAAGAGAGAAAAGAGAGAGAAAGTGTGAGAGAAGTGGGAGGATCTCCCTGATACTCTACCCTGCCACTATACGAGCTTAACTACCACCTTCTAATCGCTTTCCCGGCGATTACAGCTTCGTTTCTAGGTAAGAAACCCTAACCCTACTCTGATCTAGGGTTATAATCATTGCAAATGATGAAATAGCTAATCTATTTCATTCTATAGGTTGCCAAATTGCCGTACATGAAGACTTAGCAAATATATCGAGTTCTTTACGCTTCTACAGCGTAAGGTGCAGACTTTATACGTATAGGTTATGGTTTTCAACGCTTTCAATGTCAGATAATGGTATATTCATGATCTGGGTGTTATTGTACATGCACAATCTGATGTTCGTTTTGCGTTTCAGTTGCATATGCAATTTATGGCAAATTGTGTATTTAGTATATTTGTAGAAAGTACCGTATACGTACAAATTTTGAAAGTATGTTTGCCATGATTAATTACTGTATGAACATGCTATATATGTGTATAATACTTACTTGGCAAAAGGGTTCGCCCTAATACATGTTTTTGCTAGTATACGCTATGTATGTTGAAAGAATGTATTCTAAGTGTTTGTGAAAATGTTTGTAAGAGTAAGTACTTAGATGATTGTGCTTTAGGTAGGTGTTGAGATAGGATTCTCAACTAACTTAAAGATGTATATGATTTCCACCATGTTGGTTGTTTAATTTAACCGCTTACTTATAAAATATATGTGTTTGTATTTCCTGTTTATTTTGTGCTCTATGACATGCTTTATGACATGCTTGTTAACATGCTTGAAGTACTTTGTTTATCCTGCTTTACTCTACATGCTTCTGGTTAAGGATTGATTGTGATTGGGGCTATGATTATAGTCCAGACAATCGGTAACAGACTTGAGTTCATGGTTGAGATTCATTCACCATGTAGGATGTGTTTGACGAACCCGAGTCGCACTTCGGTTGGCGACAATGGTTAGGCCACGCGAAGTGTTTATGCACTTCATGTCGTTCAGTTGGTTGTGCATTCGAGCTAGTCGAGCTCGTCAAGTAACCCGATCTGTCTAATGTATGTTCACCATGTTTGGACGCTACTCCTTGAACCTAAGGTACCGAACTCACTAGTGGAATCCCGTTAATCTTGGTACCTCGATCTGCTAAGACTCATGAGCCGGGCATGGTGGTATGGGACACCGTGTTCGAGCTGTTGGCCGACGCTGGGGCGATGTGCCTCTCCATAGTAACCAGTGAGCAACCCAGACTCGTGAGTCGAATATGGTGGTATGGGACACTGTATTCGAGCTGTCGGCCTACACTGCTTTGATGGGTGATGGGGGAGTGGTGCAACGATTCCGTGTAACAGCCCTGACAGCCCTGACCGTATCCGGTGTAGTGACCTCGAGCATACTCTAAATCTGTGGAGAGGCGATGAGCCTTCCCGTAGTAAACAGAGTATAAACTAGGCCTGTATTGATAAGGTGATGGGGGAGTGGTGCAACGATTCCGTGTAACAGTCCTGGCAGCCCTTGCAGCGACCTAGAACCGCATCATCGTATGAGATTATCTAGGATTGACGACCCTAGAATGGATCATGTTTGGTAATAATACAAGGGAGGTACCTTAGTTTCCCAATACTGCTGTTTGAAATGGACTAATAAAACTCGGTAATCATGCTCATCATCGCATTGCATGTGCCGGAAGATGTGGAGCACTGAGGGATGAATGCATGCCGCGGACGTAAGATGGTGTCATATGAGGGTGGTTAGGCGAGGGGCATGCATCACGACTGCATTTCATACTTGCATTAACAAGAGTACTTAAGGTTGTTGATTGTAACGCTTTATCATTACTGCTTGACTGATTTGATAACATGTTAACCTATGCTTTATTGTTCCACTGAGTTAGCTACTCACTCCCACGTTACGGGATGGTGTTCTGGACACCCACCAGACTCTGTCTTAGAGCAGGTACCAATGATTCACAGGAGGCTGACCCTGATTACTATGATGATCAGGATGAGTTCTCCGGCGGCTTTGCTTAGGCTATCGGATTGACGGGGCTATTGGGCTACCACGACAGTTGGACTATTCTTTTGACATTTTATTTTTGATTCAGTACATGTATATGATGACTCAGTGAAGTAATCATACCTTGAAGACAGATCGAAATCGTTTTATTTTTATACACATCTATATGCATCTTTCAGTCTTCCGCTTGCGTTTTATACATTGATCTGGAGTATGGATTACTGTTTTGGTATAATCTCACTCATGTTTATTACACTAACACAGACAACATCCAATCATAAGCATCTATGTTGCATAAGTGATGTTTTGGAACTCGGGTGTTGAGTTGCTACTCGACCCCCGATTTTCAAGGCGTTACACACCTAGATGCATGTGTTTGTCCAAGTTTAATGACCTAAACCCGAGGCCCACTTAGATGATGAGCAGGACCGTTTGTAGGGTTACGTAGTCCTGGATGTGTGGATCCTACCAAGGGCCGCCTTATATTCGTATCAGGCCCTCATAGGAAATCCTAGTTGTCATGATAAAGGAAGTGAGGAGGCCCACTTATAGTATACCCACTTGACTCACCCCACGAGACATATCTTATCCTTGTATCTAGTTGCTAGGACCTAAGTGTGACGTATATATCGACACACCGTCCATTTACTTCTTTGGGACAAGTGTGAGGCCTATCCTTGACGCTAGTACACCATTACCTCTTGTCATATATAGGAGAATATGTGATACTAGATTTAGTATATCCTCTGCGTAGAGCCTATCCCGATGTATGGGCAAGATCTGCCATCCTTCTAGTGGACCCCGTCTTGGAATATATGATATATCAGTACCTTAGAAAGCTAACGTAGGACATGCCACATGGACTCCTATAGTTATAGAAGAAGCATGTCGATTAGTTCATAATCTTGGTATGTGACATACTGGTGAAAGCCGATCGTGGTTTATTATTGTCTGCCTTATTTGATAATCATGCTAAGTATACTTAGTATAGTAGGACACACTGAGAACATGTATAGTATTAGATCATGATACATACCCATACGCATCATCCACATGCTTGTTATGAGTGATTGAGCATAGCAAGTGCCATTGGGCTGATTGTTTATGCGACTCCTTGAGAGACGAAGTTGCCCCACATGAGCCGGCGGTACGCGCATGTTTGATGCATGACTGTATGGTATGACTCATGCATCTTGCATTTTATGATATGACCACTGTACGCCCTAGGGACATCAGAGTCGTAACCTCCACAAGCATATCGTGGATGGCCAGATGGGACACCAAAAATCTTTTCTATATGGGGTGCAATAGATGTCCCTGGGTGAAAGTCCCTAAATCCTCTTGGTACCAGAGGACGTTCTAACATCTAGACTGAGTGGATACATGAGCGCCCGAGTGCCGAATACCAGTAGGCCGCGTCTCCCATTGTGTCATGGTCGGTTGGAAGGGGGTATGGCCTTACCCGCCCGAGGGAGTAGGCATAACTAGGCTGAGTTTGAATAGCTCATAAATGGGTCCACTATCGATGTGCCGGATAGATATTGGCTGACTACTGGCTAAGCGAATAGTGAGGTCTCTTCCAATTACCCAGTTGTGTGCTTGATGGGGAGGCAGGTGGCGTTGAGTGTACTAGACCCCGGTGATGATCCCAGAGATGTGCAGTACTAATATGTGAACTTATTGAGCAGGAGTTACATACTCAGCATTTTACTCATTCATTCATTCATTCATTCACTATCCACTCGGGCTGGTGGTGCGCAACTAATTGTTATGTGTACCTTTGCAAAGGCCAGAATTTTGGTTAGGGCACGCGAACAACCTGAGATCAGGAGTCTACCACATTGAGTCTGACTATCCAAATTTAGATATGTGACTGGTTTGGATAAAAGTCCCTTGTGATGGGCCCCATAGCCTGCGATACTATGTACTATCATCCTAACTTCACATTACAGCTTGGTCATTTCATTCGCACTGCATATTGCATTACATCTGCGGCATATGGCATTTTGGGTTGCTATATTTCTGCATTTATATGACCTAGATAATCTTGATGATATTCGTGGACTTGTTAGGATTTGCATATTGCATTGCATCCTCACTATATGATATTTGGCTTATTATGTCTCCGTATAGCATAGCTAGTCTATATTGCTTCCTCAGTATATGATATTGGCTTATTATGTTTTTGCATCGCTTAGCCTAGATAAGACTGATTGTATTTATGGACTTATCGGCATGTTTCCGCGTTGCCCTGATACTGCATACTTAGCACTTACCTTGTGCACACACTTACACTACCCTCTAAGCTTTTTATAAGCTTATGCACGATAGATGCGTGCAGGTGGCATTAGGTCGCAGCAGCGTTGAGCTTGGAGCGTTCAACTGTCTTCTGGAGCTTTGATTATTGATATATGTATTTCTCTTTCAGTATTGTATTCAACTGTTTATATTAGTGGATATGTGATGATGATGTTGCCTTTGTGATATAGGAAAACTTGTGGTTATGCTTCTTACGAGATAAATGTACATTAGAATATCCTCCTTGTAGGAACCCAGGATTGGAATATGGCGTATGGGCGCTGGGAGCCGAGATGGGGTACTACGGAGGCTGTCGGCACCGAATTCGGTAATTGGGAATTCTGTGAGCTCGATTTCTGAGTTTGGGGTGTGACAGGATGGATAACACCTCACTATAGAAATTCTAAGGCTGGAATATTCAGCCCATCTGGCTCATTAAACATCCAAAAAATCTGGGCAACTAACCCTTATATAATCAGGTTAAAGGTGGGCCTAACAAGGCATCAAAGGGGCCAAAATTCGACTCAACAGGGCTATGTATATCATACAAGGAGATGGGCCTGCTGCTGGACTTTTGGACCAACAACAGTCCAATCAATCTGGAGGTCAAAGGGCTGGACGGCTGAGGGTGAAACATGCCTCAAATGGGTCCCACGTACAGGGGGATGGACGCCAAAGATACAACACATCAAGGTGGGCCTGTTGCATCATAAAATGGCCTCATGAGGTAGCCCATGGTTTAACCAAGATGGATGGGTAGCCATAAACAACATACATCTCAAGATGGGCCCTGCACAAGTAGCAGGTGGGCCCTGCGTCCAGCAAAACGGATGGATGGCGTGGATATAAAACACACACATTGCGGTGGTCCCCATCGTCCAGACCATTGGATGGTGTGGATACAAGGCACATGCATAACATGTGGGACCCACGTCCCAAATGGACGGTGGAGGTCCCACAAGTGCAGCTGGGTCCCACCGTCTAGCAAATACATGGATGGTAGGATATAAATTAGATACATCAAGGTGGGCCCCACTCCCACATGTGCAACATGTGTGGAGTGGGTCCCACGACTGCAATGGAGGACAGCTGGGTATAACACATACCTCATGATCAGACTAAGAACTTGTTGATGTCAAACAGCAGCTATATGCTGCGTGGGACCCACCATCCCTACTAGACGAACGATGTTGATATAAGGCACATGCATCACATGTGGGTCCCACGTGCATGTGGTCCACCTGGTTTAGATCAAACTGATATTGGTGTTTTCCTTTCATACAGTCCAATAGTTGTTGCTGCTGAATGTCCCATGGCTGGACAGTCTGGATGTAATTCATCCATCAAGTGGGGCCCACATACACGTGGCCCACTAGCCACATACATCATCATCATCACCATAATAAGAAGAAGAGAGAGAGTGGGAGAGAGAGAGAGAGAGAGAATAACCAATAAAGGAGGGAGTCTGCCACTTAGAGTCCCTCACATGATATACACCATACAATCATATGGGTCCCATGTATGCATGAGCCCAACATATTATAACAAAAATCTGAGGTGGGGATACCATCCCCACCATGTAAATGAGGGGTCTAGATGATCCTTAAAGGCATGGATTAAGTAAAAAAAAAAAAAAACCATCATGGTGGGATCCATGGAGAATGGACCCACCATGGCTTATGCATGCAAGAAGATGGGCCAAAGGCCACATCTAGGGGATCATGGAAGATCTCCACCCTGGATTGGTGGGTCCTTCAAGTCCCCATGCAAGTAAAAGAAAGAGATCTAAGGAAGAGAATGAAATCTAGCTATAGGGAGCACCCACTTTCTAATCTCAAGCTTCTTCTTCTATCAATGGGGTCCTAGTGGGCCAAGGATGAAGTTTCAATGGTTGTGATTGATTTTGGAGGGTTGGATGAGAGGGTATTGAAGCTTGCCAGGGCTGGAATTTTGGGGAGCTTGGGATGTCCAAGGGCTTGCTAGAATGGGAGAGTGAAATGAAAGAGGAAAAGGAAAGAGAGTGATGAAGGAGAGAGAGAGGTAATGATGATAACTAGCCTTCTCTCCTAGCTCAGCAATGATTTGATGTAAGAGAAGCATGGCTAGGGTCATGATTTGTTGTAAGAAGGCATGAGGATAAGGGGGGTAGGATGATGTCATCTTAGCTAGATAGGGTGACATCGCCCACATGATTGCCTAGGAAAGTGGGCGTGGACACCATGGGTCCCACAATGAATGATCAACGGTTGGGGTAATGCGAGGGCCGGATCTCACTATCTAGACGTCGGATTGGCGCACAAGACGTCGCGTTGGAACCGCTACGATGATGCAGTCTCAATGGCACAGGTCTCAGGTTGAGTCGACTAGGGTTTACAGGATGCGACTTAGGGTCGCGTGCAAATGCAAAGTATGGGTTGCGGTTTGTTGGAATTTAACGGGGTGGATCGCGAGATCCTAAGAAATAAAATGGTCACTATGACACAGGCCTGACAGCTCTCCCCTCCTTATAGAAATTTTGTCCTTGAAATTTATTATTAAGCAGAATAAAGCAAGGGAAAAGAAAGCATCATATATATATATATATATATATAATATATATATATATATATATATAACAATTAATGTAATACAAGGCATGATCAATCTACAAACAAATGGGGAAAATGCTCTCTAATCTTAGCCTCGCGCTCCCAAGACGCCTCCTCAAAAGAATGATGACCCCACTAAACATTTACCAAAGGGAAGACCTTGGTCCGGAGGACCTGTTCCTTCCGATCGAGGATGCGAACTGGTTGATCAATGTAGGAATCATCCTCACGGACCTCAAGAGGCTGCCAATCAATAACATAAACGATGTCTGACCCATACTCCCGTAACATAAATACATGAAAAATGTTGTGGACGTTAGACAACTAAGAAGGCAAGACAAGCCTATAGGCCACAACGTCAACGCGCCCAACGAACTCAAAAGGTCGAATAAACCTCAGGGCGAGCTTGCCCCTCGCTCCAAATCGAACCACACCCTTCATGGGCGAGACCTTGAGATACACTCTGTCCCCAAGAGAAAACTCCAAGGGATGACGCCGACGATCGGCAAAACTCTTTTACCGGCTCTGAGTTGTGTGCATCCTCTGCTTGATAATGTTGATAACCTCTGATGTCTACTGCACAAGCTTGGGGCGTAGGAGACGATGCTCTCCAACCTTGGCCCAACAACTGGGATATCTGCATGGCCTGCCATACAAGGCCTCGAAGGAAGCCATACCAATAGTCGCCTGATAGCTATTATTATATGCAAACTCAGTCAGGTACAAATGCTCATCCTAACTACCTGAGGAGTCCATCACGCAAGCACGAAGCATATCCTCAAGAATCTGGTTGACCCTCTCCATCTGCCAATCGGTTTGTGGATGATACGCGGTGCTAAACTGCAAGCCAGACCCCATAGCCTTCTGGAAGCTCCTCCAAAACTGAGACGTGAACCTCGGGTCTCGGTCAGAAATGATTGAAACTGGAACACCGTGTAGTCTCGCAATCTCATCAATAAATAATTTGGCAAGCCGGTCCAAAGGCCAAGTAGCACGAATCGCGAGAAAATGTGCCGACTTCGTCAGACGATCCACGACAACCTAGATGGCGTCATGACCACGTTGAGTCCTTGGCAAGCCCATAATGAAATCGGTGGATACGCGCTCCCACTTCCACGTCGGGACGCTCAATGGCTACAATGGACCTGGGGGTCTTTGATGATCGGCCTTGACACGCTGGCATGTGTCACACTGGATCACAAAACTGGTTATCTGACGCTTCATCCCTACTGAAAAATACTGCCTTCTCATATTACGATACATTTTCGTCGAGCTAGGGTGGATAGAAAACCGCGATGATGTGCCTCGGTTATAAGATCTCTGCGCAACTCTGAAACATCCAGGACACATAATCGACCTCTAAAGTGAAGTCCACCATCAGAACCAATCTGCCAATCTAACCGACTCTTAGATGTTGCCTCTGCCCGATAACTCTGCAACGACTCATCTGCTTGTTGAGCCTCGATCACCCTTGTGATAAGAGAGGGTTGAATCGGCAGGGTCGATAACTGCACAATAGAAGACTACAAGTCGATCTCAAAGTCGAACGCTGACACATCCTCAAGCATCTTTCACTCCTGAATCATCATGTGCGCCACTAGGCCTCATGGCTGATTGCTAAGGGCATCCACCACCACGTTCGCCTTGCCCAGGTGGTACTGAAGATCAAAATCATAGTCCTTCAGGAGCTCCACCAACGTCTCTGCCTCATGTTCAACTCGGACTATGAGAAGAGATACTTCAAGCTCTTGTGGTCGGAGAAGATCTCGAACCTAACCCCATAGAGATAGTGCCTCCACACCTTCAGTGCGAAGACAACCACTGCCAGCTCCAAATCATGTATGGGGTAGTTCAGATCATGGACCTTGAGCTGACGAGATGCATAAGTCACCGGCTTCCCGTGTTGCATCAAGACAACACCCAAACCAACATGCGAAGCATTGGTAAAGACAACAAAGCCTTCACTCCCAGAGGGAAGAGTGAGGACAAGTGCGGACGTGAGGTGGTCCTTCAGCTCTACAAATGCTCGCTTATAGGTGTCACTCCACACAAACTCTGTGCCCTTCCGAGTCAACCTGGTCAGCGGTGCTGCGATACGGGAGAATCCCTCGATAAAGTGTCGATAATATCCCGCTAAGCCAAGAAAACTGTGGATCTCAGACGCGTTCGTGGGCTAGCCCCACTGATGCACTGCATCTATTTTCGAGGGGTCCACTGCGACACCCTCCCATGTCACCACGTGACCGGGGAACTTCACCTCCTCCTGCCAAAACTCACACTTCTCCAGCTTCGCAATAGCTGGTGGGCACGGAGGGTCTGCAACGCAATCTCCAGATGATGCTCATGATCTTCGCGAGTCCTCGAATAAATCAAAATGTCATCGATGAAGACCACAACAAACTGATCGAGATAAGGATGAAAAACCTCATTCAACAACTACATGAAGACTCCGAGCGCATTGGTCAGTCTGAAAGACATGACCTGAAACTCAAAGTGACCATAACGCATTCTGAAAGTCGTCTTCGGGATATCCTCCTCTCGGACTCGAATCTGATGATAACCGGATCGCAGGTCAATCTTCGAAAAGAACTGAGTACCCTGTAGCTGATCAAACAAATCATCAATCCTCGGGAGCAGATACTTATTCTTGATCATGACCCGGTTGAGCTCACGGTAATCCACGCAGAGCCTCAACGAGTCATCCTTCTTCTTAATGAATAGTATCAGCACTCCCTATGGCAAACTACTTAGACGAATGAATCCCAACTCATGTAACTCGTCCAACTTTTGGTGTAGCTCTCACAACTCCATTGGTACCATACAAAATGGGGCCTTCGAGATAGGCGCGGTGCCAGGCACCAAATCAATCTAAAACTCGATATACTAACGCAGCAGCAGTTTCAGAATCTCTTGGAACACATCAGGGAAATCACAAACTACTGGCAACTGATCAACGCTCACCGCTACGGGCTCCTCTACTGCACATGACATCAAACAAGACAACGACTCTCCTCTAGGCTCGGCTACAAACTAGAACTGAGGCAAGCCGAGTATACAGAATGTGACTGTCCTCACGGAGCAGTCCAAGACGACGTGGTACTCGGCGAGCCAATCCATACCCAGGATGACGTCAAACTCTGACATTGGCAACACAAACAAGTCAACGGGCAAGAAAGTCTCATCCACCAATACGGGACAAGACGGACATAAGCGGCCTAACACTGTGGTCTTTCCCAAGGGCGTTGATACTGATAGACCCTCGCAGGCAGACTCTAACGGCAATTTAGACGATCGAAAAAAATCCTCAAATATGAATAAGTGCGAAGCACTAAAATCAAACGACACTCAGGCAATGCATGCAGAGACTAGAAGTATACCCTCAACGACTCCTCCAGAAGACTGCGGGTCCTGCTGAGCTGCATAGAACCTAGCTTGAGCCGGCTGGGGAGGTGCCTATCCCCTAGGAGGTCTCTGCTGTTGCTGTTGCTACTCCCGGAACTGCTGCCTCAGCTAATGTGGTCACGGGGGATGATGCTGCTACTGCTGTGGGGGCCTCGAGAGTAGGAGCTGCTGTCGTTGCTACTGTGGCGGAGTCTTTTGTGGCCCTCTCGGCTGCTGCTGCTGGGGGCGGGGGCACTCATACCTGTGGTGTCCTACTCTATTGCACCCAAAACAAGTCCTTATAAATGGCCTCTGGGTTGGCGCTGGAGGTGCCGCTGGGACTTGGCGGGTCGCGTGCCTCTGCTGCTGACGACGTTGCTGCTGTTGGGAGCTACTGGAGGGGACCTGCTTCTTCCGGTCTCTCCTCTGATCTCGATCGCTCTACGTGTCAGCCCAGTCAGTGTCATAATCTGGGCCCTCCGTACTACCTCCTCAAAAGTCGGGAGCTTGTGCCCAACAACACGGCCTCGGAGACCGTAACGCAAGGCATTTGGACAACGGTGGGCCTTCTTCCCCTCATTATCAATCAAGTACAGCGCGAACCTCGATAATGCCACAAAACGAGCCTCGTACTGCGCCACAAACATATCTCCCTACACCAGGGGTCTCGAACTCCAACATTTATTACCATCGAATGTGGTCGGGGAAATACTGCCGATCAAACTGGTCCACGAAAACCTCCCATGTTCAAATGAAATCAGGTCATGCAGCATGGGCAATGGAGGTCCACCAATGCTCGGCCTCACCCTCAAGAATATACACGGCCAAAGGGACCCATTGTTGGGTCGAACACCTCATAGTCTCGAACATCTTCTCTACCTGGGAGTGCCATCTCTCAGTCATAGTTGGGTCAGGATCTTCCTGGAATCGCGGAGGATCGAACCGAAGGAAGTCTCGCAACAAGGCGCTTGCGCACTCCTGCTCCGCCTGCTCTGGGGTCTCAGCGGGGCGCCTGTCCTGCTCATTGAGGGCTGTTGTCATCGCTTGAAGCATCTGCTGCAACTGGTCGACACTAACTGACACTGTAGGGGCTGCACTGGTCTCGGATGGAGGCGCAAGATCTGCATGAGCCTCAGGTACAGGAACAGGGAGCTTGGGAGGGGAACGAGAATTGCGGGAGGTGGAGCGGGAGTTGCTCAAGTCGCTCGGGAACCTTGAGTGACTCGCATGGCTCGCCTAGGCGGCATGGTCTATAGAAAAAAAATAAAGGCATCTAACAGCCTTGAGAACCCTCGAAGGCTCAGACGTTAGGGAACCAAATCAGAAAGTTATGCACTTGAGACCTGATTGTCCTAAGTTCGTAGCAGATATGTGATGTTGCCTTGAGTTATTCCCAAGTTATTCTCTGATACAAACTCCTGTCATGCCCCAAACTCAGAAATCGGACTCAAAAAATTACCGATCGCCGAATCTAGTACCGACAACCTCCATAGTACCCAATTCTCAGCTCCTGACACCCATATACCAAGTTCCAATCTTAGGATCGTACAAGGAGGAATTTCAATATAAATTTGTTTCAAAATAAGCATAACCACAAGCATAACCCACGAATAATAACAAGAACATCATCACAAAATCCACTATGATAAAAAACTTTAAGGTAAAATGCATAAGGGAAATATAATAGATAACAAAAAGGCTCTGGAAGCTCAGTTGCACTATAATGCTCTAACTTTTCAGGACCCGAGTATACGACTCATTTCCCAAAAACCCGAGTGTTAACCTTAGAGGATGGTCAAATTCAATATATACCATTTTTCTTTTATCAGAGTTAACAGATGAGCGTAGGATGGACAAATCAACTTGAAGGAAAATTTCATTTACACTTGAAATATACAAGAGTTGCCCATAATGACTTATACAAACCAATGTCTCCAAAATTAACAAATACAAGAATTACATGATCCAATCCATGAGAAATAGTAGAATGCAAGTAAATTTGAGTAGCAAGACCCCTCAACTTCTCAAGGTAGATATAGTCATGCAACCCTGGCACTTGAACCCGGCTCCTCATCAGCCCGAACCTGAAAATCACTTAAGCTACCTGTGCTACCTATACAGTTATATTTATTTGACGGATGAGTGGCCAACTCAGTGTGAATTCTCCTCAAGAATACACACTGCCACATTAGGTAAGCATAGTTATAAAGCAAAGCAAACAAAACAATACAAGATTCAGGTGTTATTAGATGCATGGATGCGTGGAATGCAATCATCACCCCGGGGATGCTCAATCGTGCGGACAGTGGGCTCATCACCCATGTAATCATTGAACCTGGGAAACATCATCTAGTCAGAACAATACGTACATCACTGTAACATCCCGGATTTTTGCCAACCTGGGATTAGACATCCTTAGGCATTGGGTCAATCGTAACACCTGATTAACTTTTCAAACGCTCAATTCAAAGCCTCAAATCCTGTCTTAAACCATTTTCCTTCACAAATCTCACCTTTCACCACCTTGTTCCCTAAATTTTCTAAGTACTTTCACATTAGACACTATCTTAAAGTTTAGGTAATGAAGAACAATACTTAATCTAAACATTACTGCAAAGGACTAAGTACCACCTCGACCAGAAATCACTTAGGATGAAATCCTTTAGAATTAGGCGAGGATGACCTAGTGTTATACCAGATTAGCTACGAAATCCGCTTACTCCGCTTTAAATACGATCTGCAAGACCTAAAACTTGCAAAATCAGTGACTCTACGTTACCCTAAAGTTTAGAACCAAACTCATTTCCCGGCTGCTCTTGGGAATGAAATGAAACTTCGTATTAGGTTTAGACCGCACATCGGAAGTCCGATTCAAACAAAGTTAAGGAACTAGGACCGCCCCATTGGGCTTGACAACCACCTCGAAAATCAAGTCTAGCCGATGTTCCACGGCCATTCGCTTGAGTCCGGAGCGAGGGAGTGTGAAAATCACACTATTCCCTTTACAAAATAAATATCTGGAATAGTGATCTGGCACCATTCGCTTGCGCATCAGTATTAAGCAACCAGACCGTCAGAATCAGACTAAATTACACCCTCAGATTAAGAAAAATTTCAGGAACATTTACATGTACTTGGAATTTCGGATCGTGGCCCACTGACCGTTGAACTGAAAGTGGTCCGGCACGTGCGATCTAGGAATCCGATCGAGTTGAAAACGTAATCCCACATAGATCCATGTGTGGTGAGCTTAAGTGTGACGTTTGACTCAAGGAGGGCCACCAGAACCTCTCTCTTGAGCTGGAAAAGTGATGAAATACCTATATTAGCAGTAACCTTGAACAGGAGTCTATTTCGTTGAGTTTTGAGACTATATAAGGACCTTAAACCCTCTCTCATGGCAGTCATACGAATTTGGGATTTGAGAGAGGGAAAAGAGAGAGAAAGTGAGGGAGAAGTGGGAGGATCTCCCTACTATCGTTCCTTGCCACCACACGGGCTGCACCATCCCTTTCTTGACGCTTTTCCCGGCGTTTCCGGCGTCGTTTCTAGGTAAGAAACCCGAACCCTAATCTGTTTTGGGGTTTAGACTGTTGTAGGTTGTGAAATAGCTAACCTATTTCGTTCTATAGGTTGCCAAACTACCGAATACGGAAGCTTAGCAAACCTATCGATTTCGTTGCAATTCTACGACAAAAGGTGCGGACTTTAGGTGTATAGGTTATGGTTTTCAACGCTTTCAATGTCAGATAATGATAGATTCATGATCTGCATGCAATTGCACATGTACAAAGTGCTGTCTGTTTTCCGTTTCGATTAAAGATGAAAAATATGGAATTCTACATATTCTAGGTATTTGTAGAAAATACCGTATACGTATAAATTTTAGAAATGTGTTTGACATGATTAATTGTTGTATGAATATACGATATATGGATAAAATACTTATTTGGCGAAAGGATTCGCCTAAATACATGTTTTACTTATATACACTATGTATGTTGAAATTGCGTATTGTAGAAAATACTGTATACGTATAAATTTTGGAGATGTACTTATGATGATTAATTGCTGTAATAATATATTATACATGGATAAAATATTCGCTTGGCTAAAGGATAGCCCTAACACATGTTTTGCTAACATGCACCATGTATGTTGTAATAGTGTATTCTAAGTGTTTGTGAAAATGACTGAATGAGTATGGAATTCCCATTCGTGCTCGCCATGACTAATTGTCATGGATTCATGATTTATGTATTGGCGATGCCCCTTTGATGAAAGGATTTGCCCTAAGTCACGCCACGGCCAATATACACTATATGTGCTAAAATGTGTGGCCCAAGTGTTTGTGGAAATAGCTGAATGAATATGGAACTTGGGTTCCTGCTTGCCATGACTATCCGTCGTGGGTGTACGCGTGTTATGATTGGGGCAACTCCCTAGTGAAAGGATTTGGCCTAATGCCTATGTGATCGACATATGTCATGTATGTTGATGTATGTTTGTTTAAGTGTTTTTTGAAATGTCTGAATGTGTAATAGTTAGAAAATTGTAATGTATAAGGGTGTTGAGATATGATTCTCAACCTCTTTTAAGTATGTGTATGATCTCCTTTGATAGTTGTGTGATTAGGAATTGAACATGTGCAAACTCATGCTTGTGTTGTGATTTATAACATGCTCAACTGTTTTATGATTTTAACTATGTAATGCATATGTTTAAATTTATATTTATGTTGTATGATCCGTCATGGGTGATGGGGGAGCAGAGCAACGAGTGCGTGCAACAGCCCTGACAGCCCTAAACGGATAATACCAGACTTTGATTGTATGATTGAATCCTGATCCATTACTGCTGTATCTATCTGCAATTGATTGTCCTTGGGGCTATGATTATGGCCCAGGCAATCGGTAACAGGATTGAATTCGTGGCTGAGATTCATTTGCCACGTGGGATGTGTTCGACGAACTCGAGTCGTGCGTTGCCTGTCGGCAGTGGCTAGGCCACACGAAGTTGTTTATGCACTTCATGTCGTGCAGCTCAACGGGCGATCGTGCTAGTCGAGCTCGTCAAGTAACCCGATCTGCCTTATGCATGTTCACCCTGTTTGGACGCTACTGCTTGAACCTAGGGTACCAAACCTACCAGTGAAACCCCTTTTAACCATGGTATCTCGATCCGCTAAGATGCATGAGCCGGGCATGGTGGTATGGGACACCGTGGTCGAACTGTCGGCCTACGCTGGGGCCATGTGCCTCCTCGTAGTGACCATTGCGCAACCAGACTCGTGAGCCGAATATGGTGGTATGGGACACTGTATTCGAGCTGTCGATACTTACGGCGAGAGCCGAGTACGGTGAGACCTGTACTCGTGCTGACGGGCGACGAGTCCTCCGTAGTATCTTCGAGTATACTCCAAGGGTCTGTGATTGGCGACGAGTCTTTCACGGCAACTTGAGTATGAGTTGAGCCGAGTACGGTGAGACCTGTACTCGAGCTGACGGCCAGCAATTGAGCCGCATACAGTGAGATCTATATCCGCGCTGACGGGTGACGAGCCTTTTGCGATGCCTTCGCTATGCCTCTCAAACCATAATATCGTATGAGATTAACTAGGATTGACGACCCTATAATGGATCATGTTTGGGAATGATACAGGGGAGGTACCTTAGTTTCCCAATACCGCCGTTTGAAATGGACTAATAATAACTCGGTAATCATGATCATCATCGCACCGCATGTGCTTAGTAGATGTGGCGCACTGAGGGAGTTAAGCATTCGTGAACGTAAGATGATGTCGCATGAGGGTGGTTTGGCAAGGGCATACAACATCATGTCATTTCATTCTCGCACTTAATAAGAGTAGTTAGAATTGTTTGATTTGTATTGCTATATCATTACTGCTTGATTGAATTGATAACATGTTAACCTATGCTTTATTGTTCCACTGAGATGATCACTCACTCCCACGTTACGGGACGGTGTTTGCAACACCAACCAGATTTGTTGAGTTTCAGGTGTTGGCGATGCTTATGAAGCAGAGCCGAACTACTACTATGATGTTGAGGAGGAGTTCTCCTACACGTAATCTCTGACAGGTCTATGAAGACCTGGTATTGTATTGATCGGGCTACGGTACTTGGGATAGGAGACATTACACTTCTTCACATTTGGTATATTTTAGAACTGTATTTGTAATTATTTAACCTGGTAATGTTATCACACTCTGGAGACTCTTCATAGTTTATATATTTTATCTATCTATCACAGTCTTCCGCTTGCAAATTTAACTGTCTCTGGAGTATGATATGCTGCTTTGGCTTAATCTCACTCATGTTCAATGCACGAATACAGTCAACATTCAATCATCATTCATTTTGTTGCATAAGTGATGTTCTGGAACTCGGGAGTTGAGTTTATGCTCGACCCCCGATTTTCAGGGCGTTACAATCACGTACGATAGCTATAGATGCTGGTCTGTGCCATGTATGCATGATTAGCCTATCCGTTATTAATCCAATTACACTCAGCCAATTTAATTAAGCTCATGGTCACTATGGGGAGCTCCTGGCCCAGCGTAGGCTAACGGCTCGGGCATAGTGTCCTATAACCACCATCCCCAGCCCATGAGATTACCATCCTAGGATATTCAATGGAACTCGTCGACTAACGGCCAATCACATTACAGTATATGGGGCTTACCATCGCATGGTTGCGCTATTTAAAACATCGAACCCATCTAGGGAAAATACTAGAACAAAGCATCATAGGGCGATACCAAATAAGCCACATAGGGCGAGTATCATAACCATGCGATAAAAGACCATCCTTGAAAACCATTGGACACAACAACCCTGGATGGTAGGCCCACATCAATGGTCAATTTAAACAACCATTCAATAACCACTAAGCCGAAGGTCCATTACAATCACAACCAGTCGGGTTACATCTCAAGAATGGGTGTACATTTATAGGTGGGCGTTTTGTAAGTGCTATGGTTTCCTATTCCTTTGGTTGTCAAATTTTATGGTGCCAAAAACACTATCTATGTCTTGTGTAGATGTTGATTTATATGTTCAAGACATTGCATCTTTGCTTCAAGTCAAGAACGAAGAACTACTTCAAATCATTTCAAGAAATGCAAGTACAAGCTACAACGAAAGAAGTGATCTTGTTCAAGACTCAAGTTAGTGTACAACTCAAGATGAAGTGTAATTCAAACTCTAGAAGATCTCAAGCTCAATGCTACATCAAGTATAGAAATCTCAAGCTTCACAATCTTCAAAAGGTCAACTATCATCTGAAGAAATGAAGATTCAATGTCCATACTTCACATTTAAGGTATGAATGACCTTAGATTGACCTTAAGGTAAGTCATTTTGTATACATAATTCAAATTGAATCTTTTTATAATTGTTTGGTCTGTTCTAAGACTAGTCCTGAACTCTGTTCGACTAGTCCTAGAACTGGATCGATCAGTCCAAGAAATTCCAAGACCAGTCCTAAGTTGTTGCAAAATTTCAGAATTTTTTGGTTGAGCTTCGACCGGTCCTGGAGTCTGCTCGACTGGTCGTAGGAACACTGCCGAGTCATTCACGACCAGACCTACAGCTACGACTCAAACTCCAGCAACCATTCATGGTTCCTCACGACCAGTCGTGGGTTGGTCACGACCAGTCGTGGACACCCTACAACTAGTCGTGGAACGGTTTTATCCGATCGCGCTTAAAATTTTAAAATGCAGTTCGACCTACGACCAGTCGTGGTGGCCACTCGACCAGTCATAGATGCAATTTCTACCTCTATAAATAGAACTCAATTTTCAGAGTTTCATATCCGAATTCAAGTAAAATTCAAGGCTTCACTCTGAGATAAGTTTGTGTTAATTTTTAAGCTACGTTGTGCATATTTAATATTCTCTTTTGTTAGCTTTGTCAATTTGATTTTGTTTCTGTATTCCAATCTGAATTGAAAAGAGGAATTGTCGTATTCCTTCTTCTTAGAATCAAAACCAAATAGAGCTAGCTCATCTGGTTTAATTTAAAATTAATTAGAACCTAGAACCATTTCAAAGTGATTATTAGACAATTGAATTTCTATATTCGAACTTCTACTCCGATTGGTTCTTCCCGGCTGTTACAAAAGGAGAAATCCAGGTATTTTACATTTGTGTAAATTTCCTTTGCTTTTGGTTTCTTTTGAGATTGAGCCAAAAAAATCTCATTGTGTTGGTTATCTGAGGAGATCCAGAAAACTCTGAAAGTGGGGTTTTTGAATTGTGTATGCTCATTTGAAAGACACAATTGTGAAGGTTTTAGGTGAACTTGTGAAACCTATTTTCATAGTGAACGCTGATATCCCTTGTGTGAGGATATTAGGAGTGGAGTAGCAAGTCGTGTGGCTGTTGTTTAACAGTTGGTGAACACACTGGTGAACCACTATAATTCTTTGTGTCTTGTGGTTTGAATGTTTATTTAATTTCTATATCTTTTATCATTCAAAGCTGTGAAATGTATGTGTGGATGTGAATGTTGTAATATTTACATTTCAAGCATTATGGGAATGTTGTAATAGTTTAGAATTTCAATTCTTGCTATTTCCTTTATTCCTCTTCAGTTTGTGATATTGATACTTAAACCGTTCTAGTAAGGTTGTCCTGCCATAAACCCTTGGTTTTTGTGGTGCAAGGTTGTCCTTAGAACATCATTTGTATTAGCCTCTCAATACTAGAATATTGAGGTTGCTTTACATTTCTGTATTGTGATTTATTTAAAAGTACTATCTTTCATTTATTTCTTTATAAGGCTATCTTATTGTTTAATTCAGCTGGTATTATTTTAAATTTGGCATAGTCCTATTCACCCCCCCTCCTCTAGGATATATAGTTAGACCTTTTCAAGTGGTATCAAAGCCTAATAGCTCGTTTTAATTGTTATTTGGATTTATTTCCTGAGCTAATCAATCTAAGCTATTTATAAGATGTCAAATTTTGATAGCCTTTTAGTCACTAGGCCTCCACCATTTGATGGCTCCAATTATGCCTATTGGAAAGTCAGGATGAGGATTTTCCTTAAATCCATGGATGAGAACGTGTGACAAGCCACAGTGACTGAATGGATCCCTCCTACCACTGAAGTGACACCTTATGTTTCTTGGACCACACTTCAGAAAAGTGAGAGTAGTGCCAATGTAAAAGTGCTAAATGAAATCTCTTGCGCACTATCACCGGATGAGTTCAAAAGAATTATATCCTGTGATACTGCAAAGCAAGCTTGGGATATTTTAGAAATAACACGAGAGTACGTCAATCGTCAAGAAGTCTAAAGTCCAAATCCTCACAACTAAATTTGAGGAAATACATATGGAAGAAAATGAAATGTTCATGGACTTCTATACTAGACTGAATGACATTGTAAACTCTATGTGGGGTTTTGGCAATAAAATCCCAGAAAGTAAAGTGTGTGCAAAGATACTATGCTCACTACCTGAATGGTTCAACTCAAAGGTGACTGCGATCCAGGAACTTCGTAATACGAACAATATGAGGGTAGAAGAATTAGTTGGGTCTTTACAAACCTACGAGTTAAATCTTAAAGCTCCTAAAGGTAAATCTATTGCCCTTAAGTCTTCCAAATGTATTTCTTAAGAAAATTCTGATTTTGAAAATTCTGAAGATGATATGGCTCTCTTAGCGAAAAAGTTTTAAAAGATTTTTAAAAGTAAAAAGAGGGTTGACTTTCAAAAATCAAATGATAAGAAAAGATCTAAAGCTAAATCTAAAACTTGGAAATCTTTAAAAGATAGTCAATGTTACAATTGCCAAGAATATGGGCATTTAACAAACAGGTGTCCTAAAAAGGACAAACCTAAAAAGAAAGGAATGTTGGCTACTTGGGATGAATCTTCTAGCACTGAAGCCTCTTCTGAATCAGAAGATTCTGAAACCGAGTTGGGCAATGAAGTCAAAGCTCTTATGACTCTAGCCAAGTTTACTTTTTCAGATCATGATGATTCTACTAGTGAAGAAAATCTGAATAGTGATCATGAAAATGAAGAAGATCTTCAAGATGCTTACAATGCCCTATACAAGGAAAGTCGTAAAATTGCTGTTAAACTTAAACTTCAGAAAGAAAAGTTTTTAAAGCTTAAAGAAAATTTTGAAACTCTTGTTTTAGAAAAATCCCATATTTCAGATTGTTTTGAAAAATGCAAATGCGATTTAGAATTCAAAACCTCCATTTGAAAATATGAAATCTGAAAATGAAAAACTTAAACTTGAAATCTCTTCACTTTTGAGTTCAAAGGATACATGGAGGTATGCCCAAGGTGCTCCAAAGTTAGAAAAACTTTTGTCTGGATCAAGAAAATGTGGCGACCGATCCAGTTTGGGCTACGATAAAAATGTTCCTCCCAAACAGAAGAATACTTCTCCTAAGTTTGTAAAAGGAGAGTCCTCAAACTTAAAAGCGAAAAGTTCTAATCAAAAGTTATCTAAAAATGCTAAAACTTTTCAATCTTTCAAAACTAAAAGTAACCATATCAACTATAAAAATCATAACCGAAACCCTTTAGCTGAGAAAATAGTTGACGCAAGACTGATTACCATGTTTAAAGTATAGACCTATGGTTAAAGTATAGACCTATGGTCTCATCATTTATGTTTAAAGTATAGACCTATGGTTTAGGTTACTTAGGCCTAGGATTTTATCCTAGAGTTTAGGTCTAGGCTAGATTTTAGGATTTGAATCCTAGTTAACGCAAGACTGATTACCATGTTAATTTAATAACTATAACATGGTTATTACCATTAATGGTATAATTAATATTAGCTCATTATGGTGATCATATGATGGTAGAAATCAATACACTCCTTCTATTAATGATAATATCTTGGAATGGTGAGTAGAATTTTAATGTCTAATAATTGTAGTTCTATTTATAATAGCTAACACTACTATGAGAAATCTGCTAGAGGCTAATCATGTTTAATAATCACGATAATCATGGTAATATAAATGATAATAATAAACCAAAATAATCCACTTCGAGGAGGGAAGTTGACTTATGTTAGTCGATCCAACGGCTCGAGTTGGCGCGTTTTAATGTGGTTTGGGGGCGAATCCCTCCTCTTGACTCGGTCCTCATCTTTCTTCCCTTTTCTTTCTCCTTCTTCTTCCCTTCCACCTCTACTTCTTTTTTTTTTTCTTTTTTTTTCTTGTTTTCTTGTTGGAATGTCCAACAATGAGCATGGACAGACTAACCCAACTCGACTCGGCTGGACTCGGTTCCAGTCAAGTCAACTCAGTAACAACCTCCTATCCAACCTCTCTCCTTCATTTCATCTTCTCTCTCTCTCTCTCTCTCTCTCTCTTTACTTCCCTTACCTTCCTTCTTTCACAACTACTAGGACCTACTAACAGTGATGTCCGGCCACCCTGGACTCTATTGGACTCAGCTTGGACTCGAACCAACTCGGTTTGAGTTTGAACTGAGTTGACTCGATAGCTACAACCAACACCCTCTCTTTCTCCTCTGTCTATCTTTCTTTTCTTTCTTCCTGGCTCCTCTTTCCACTTCTCTCCCTCTCTCTATCTCTATGTTCACTCTCTTTTTCCCTTCTTGTCTTGTCAGCAAGAACACCAACCCAAATCAAACTCGGTCGGGTCAGTGCAGTGTGGCAGCCAGCAACTGGGTGCGGTGCAACAGCCGCACCTACTCTCCTTCTTCTTCCTTCTCTTCGTCATCTATCTCCTCTTCTCCCTCTATCCTTAATCCACTACAAATCAGGCAGCAACAATGGACCCTACCTGACTCAGCCCAAACTCGTCTTATAGCAAAACAAGAACTGCGGTTCGCAAAAGGAAAAAGACCAGCCATTAAAGGTAGATCTCAATGCAGGGCATTTTTCTCAGTTCCGACTGCATTGGATGGTCTAATTTGGTGGGATAAAGCTAGGGGATGCTTCAAGTAAATGCTCCAATGGAGTTTCATTGATGGGTTGGAAGGAAGAAGCTTTTGGATGGGTTTTCTCCTGCAGCCACAAGAAAGGTGGAGGTGCTGCTTAAACATGGTTTCTAAGGTATATTTATGAAAGAAAGGAATGGAAATGGACGGTCGGGATCGACTGAATGTTAGGGTTTCTGTTGATGGGGTTATTCATAAACCGTTGGCGCTGCTTAAACCAGTCGTGGTTTCTAGTTTGCTTAAGGGAGGAAACCCTAAAGCTAAGGTGAGATGCACGGTTGAGATGCTCCTCATCCAATGGTCGAGGCTGCAAGAGCATGGCTTGCCAGCGAGGCAGACAGGGGGAACGGATGTTTTCCCTTTAGGAGATGCTGCACACACGCCGGATTTGGCTAGGACTCGTGCGCACGCACGTACTTTTCATCACGTGAAAATAGTTAGGTCATGGCCACCTCCACCTCCTTGATCAGATAGATGGCTTGGATCGTGTTGATGGGCGCTGATGGTGGGCCATGGTTGTCACAAACGGACGTCGTCCGTTTAAACTGGACTACGGCAGGAGTCACGTGAAGGAAGGAAAAAGATGAAATTTCCTCTTCGAGACAGCGGGTCAAATGTCGTTTGACCAGCATGGTGCATTGCAGGTGCACACCCACTGTGCTACACATGCCTCATAAAGCAAGGTCCACAGGATGTTTGTTTGAACAATCCACTCTATTCATCATCTTGGCCGGATCATGTAGTCCCATGTGTTCAAATATGGAGAGGATTTGAGCTTTTAGTGGGACACAACACATTTGAATAGCAGATGCTGCCCAATGTCTAATTGCCTCTGGAACCACGTAATGAGATATCGTGATTGGCTGTGGCATCATGTGGGGTCCCTCATGATGTCGCTTAGGCAAATCCTCTCCCTTCATTTGCTTTGTATGATGATGTTAGGCCATGGGCCAAAATATGGGTGGGATCCGTGTTTTGGATGAGTCACACCACTAGTCAACGTGTGGTGATAGTTCCATCACTTTTGATTTTACGTCCGTTGTGGCAACATGCAGACAAGTTTCTTTTCTATCTTATTATTCAAAATAGATGGGGTCCACCTGTGATGATCTTCCGAAAGATCCACTCCATTCACCGTCTTTGGCACGCTGTGCTAACCCATGGTCCCAAATTTGAAGTAGATCCGAACTTCAGGTGGACCGCGCGATCTGCTAATCCATTAAATGGTATTCATCGTTAAAACAATCCCCACTCATACGTATGTGCCATGCATCCTTAATTACAAATTTGCCATCAATTCTTCAACCATTTTCCACTGTCAGTTATATCTGATTGCACCGTCCAAATGCCCTGAAATTTGGAGGATGTTCCTCATTTTTCGTTCTCTTTCCATCGGTTAAGTTTAGGACCCGATCTCCCAAGGATGTCCAAGATACTCTTTTAAATGGCCAGCATACTCTGTGTTTCAGAACGTCAGTTGTACACATCTAGTTGAACTATTACCTAGTAGTTTGGTCATATACTTTAGGATCTTTAAAATGACCGATTCATCTTAATATTTGGATGGCCCATTTGATGGATCCAAACTTGATGTGTGGTAAGATGACTTGCTAAAAATAAGTAAACTTGGTGGTTAGTATTCTAATCACGTATTTAGGTGATTGTACGATCAATTTTGTAAATGAATGAACACAAATGGGTTTTTGGAGCGATCAAGGGGCCGAACACGTATACTGTTGGATTCGAGTGACTTGTTCACATGTGTAAGTTCCTCGAATTGTAATTCTAATGGTAGGTTAAGCATATCCATATAGGGTGAACAGGATGGACGGGTCAGAATCTTGATCTGGTAAGTGTATGAACGGATGTAGAGGTCAAGTAGCTAATTTACTATGATCTAAGGGCTGAAATATGACGTGTATGGTTAATTTATGATAATTAGGCCTGGTATACAATTTCACATGAAACGGATTGTGGGAACCATGTGATCAAGGATTTAGGGGTCTAGGTCAATGACATTTTCGTAATTGTTGCTGATATGTGAGTTTTGGGAAATCTAATGGCGCTACATGGTTATAGGAACATTTCTAAGAAGTTCTTACAAAAGAATATATATCTAAATCATTACGGATAGGGAGTTATTCATCGTGTCATTCATGGGAAAGTACTTACCTCAAATCACATAATGGATAGTCTCGTCTTGAAATCAACTGTCAGATGGTTGAATTTATTGAATGGAAGTAACTCCCAACAGTTGAGTTTGTGTCATGGTTAGGATGGAAGGATAGAATAGTTGGATTGGTATCGTACACGTGTACATAGTAAGTAAATTACTTGGTATCGCTCGAGAACTTTCAATACTCGGGTATTGAAAAGTTCAGGGTGTTACATGCACTGTAACATCCCGAAAAATCGAGGGTCGAGCATAAACTCAACTCTCGAGTTCCATAACATCACTTATGCAACATAGATAATGATGATTAAATGTTGTCTGCATTAATGTAGTGAACATGAGTGAGATTAAGCCAAACAACATATCATACTCTAGAGATAGTTAAATTGCAAGCGAAAGACTGTGATAGATATATAAAATATATAAAAACTATGGTGAGTCTCCAGAGTGTGATAACATTACCATGTTAAATAATTACAAGTATAGTTCCAAAATATACCAAATGTGTAAGTGTAATGGCTTCTATCCCAAGTACCATAGCCCCGTCAATACAATACCAGGTCTTCATAAACCTGACAGAGAACTACATGTAGGAGAACTCCTCCTTCACATCATAATGGTCCTACTCTGCTTCATAAGCATCGCCATCACCTGAAACTCAACAAATCTGGTTGGTGTGTACAACATTGTCCCGTAACGTGGGAGTGAGTGATCAACTCAGTGGAACAATAAAGCATAGGTTAACATGTTATCAATTCAGTCAAGCAGTAATGATAAAACAGTACAATCAAACAATTTTAACTACTCTTATTTAATGCAAGTATAAAATGACATGATGTATGCCCTTGCCAAACCACCCTCATGCGACACTATCTTACGTTCGTGAATGCGTTCATCCCTCAGTGCTTCACATCTACCAGGCACATGCAGTGCGATGATGAGCATGATTACCGAGTAATTATTAGTCCTTTTCAAACAGCAGTATTGGAAAACTAAGGTACCTTCCTTATATAATTCCCAAACATGATCCATTCTAGGGTCATCAGTCCTAGTTAATCTCATACGATATTATGGTTTGAGAGGCATAGCGAAGGCATCACAAAGGGCTCATCACCCGTCAGCACGGATACAGATCTCACCGTATGTGGTTCAATTGCTGGCCGTCAGCTCGAATACAGGTCTCACCGTACTCGGCTCAATCGCTGGCCGTCAGCTCGAATACAGATCTCACTGTACTCGGCTCAACTCATGCTCTAGTTGCTGTGAAGGGCTCGTCGCCAATCACAGACCTTAGAGTATACTCGAAGACACTACGGAGGACTCGTCGCCCGTCAGCACGAATACAGGTCTCACCGTATTCAGCTCTTGTCGTAGGTGTCGACAGCTCGAATATAGTGTCTCATATCACCATAATCGGCTCACGAGTCTGGTTGTTCACTGGTCACTATGGGGAGGTACGTGGCCCAAGCGAAGGCCGACAGCTCGACCATGGTGTCCCATACCACCATGCCCGGCTCATGAGTCTTAGCGGATCGAGGTACCATGGTTAAAAGGAATTTCACTGGTAAGTTTAGTACCCTAAGTTCAAGCAGTAACGTCCAAACATGGTGAACATACATAAGACAGATCGGGTTGGTTGACGAGCTCGGCTAGCTCGAGCGCACAACAAGTTGAACGATATGAAGAGCATAAGCACTTCGCGTGGCCAACCACTATCGCCAACCGAAGTACGACTCGGGTTCGTCAAACACATCTCACGTGGCAAATGAATCATAGCCACGAATTCAATTCTAGTACCGATTGTCTGGACTATAATCATAGCCCCAAACACATTCAATTGCAGATAGATAAAGCAGTAATGGATCAAGATTCAAATCATACAATCAAAGTCTGGTATTATCCGTTTAAGGCTGCCAGGGCTGTTGCACGCACTCGTTGCTCCACTGCCCCATCACCCATGACGGATCATACAACGTAAATATGAATTTAAACATATGCATTACGTAGATAAAATCATACATCAGTTGAGCTGTTATAAAGCACAACACAAGCATGAGTTTGTACATATTCAATTCCTAATCACACAGCTATCCAAGGAAATCATACACATAGTTAAAGGAGTTGAGAATCATATCTCAACACCCTTATACATTACAATTTACTAACTACTACTCATTCAAACATTTCAACAAACACTTAGACTACATACATCAACATACATGACATATGTTGATCACATAGGTATTAGGCCAAATCCTTTCACTAGGGAGGTGCCCCAATGGATAACACACGAGCACCCATGACGGATAGTCATGGCAAGCAGGAATCCAAGTTCCATATTCATTCAGTCATTTCCACAAACACTTGGGCCACACATTTTAGCATATATAGTGTATATTGGCCGTGGCGTGATTTAGGGCAAATCCTTTCGTCAAAGGGGTATCGCCAATACAACAATCATAAATCCATGACAGTTAGTCATGGCGAGCACGAATGAGAATTCTATACTCATTCGGTCATTTTCACAAACGCTTAGAATACACTATTTTAACATACATAGAGTATATTAGCAAAAACATGTATTAGGGCGAACCCTTTCACCAAACAAGTATTTTATCCATATATAATATATTAATACAGCAAATAATCATGGCAAACATATTTCCAAAATTTATGCGTATACGGTACTTTCTACAAATACCTTGAATATGTAAAATTCAATATTCTTCATCTTTAATGGAAACGGAAAACAGACAGCACTTTGTACATGTGCAATTGCATGCAGATCATGAATCTATCATTATCTGACATTGAAAGCATTGAAAACCATAACCTATACACCTAAAGTCTGCACCTTTTATCGTAGAATCGTAACGAAGTCGATAGGTTTGCTAAGCTTTGATCTACGACAGTTGGCAACCTATAGAACAACATAGGTTAGCTATTTCATAACTTACAACCACCCAAGTCCCAAATCAGATTAGGGTTAGGGTTTCTTACCTAGAAACATCGCTGAAATCACCAGGAAAGCGATAAGAATGAGGTGGTTAAGCACCTAAGGCAGCAAGGAAGAAAGGCAGGAAGGATCTCCCACAACTCTGCCACACTTTCTCCCTCTTTTCTCTCTCTCTCTCTAGGGTTTCTCTCAAATTCGTATGGCTGCAATGAGAGAGGGTTTAAGGTCCTTATATAGTCTAAAAATTTACCGAAATAGACTCCAGGTCAAAGTATACTTAGGTTATAACCAAAGCGGACCTGTTTCAGCTCAACGGAGGACTTCTGGCGGGCCTCCTTGAGCCAAAGGTCAGACTTAAGCTCACCGACACCGGATCTAGGTGGAGTTAAGTTTTCGTTTCGGTCGGGATTCCAGATCATGCGTGGCAGACCAGTTTCAGTTCAACGGTCAGCGGATCTCGATCGGAGATTCAAGTACATGTAAATGTGTATGAAATTTATCCTGATCCGAGGGTGTAATTTGGTCTGATTCTGATGGTCTGGTTGCTTAAAACTGATCCGCAAGCGAGAGGTGTCAGATTACTATTTGAGATATTTTATTTTGAATTAATTTCACATTTCTCACACTCTTCACTCCGAGCTCAAGTGAATAACGCTGAGACACTATCTGGATTTGATTTCCAAGATGGTTGTCAAGCCCAGCAAGGCGTTCCTAATTCCTTAACTTCGTGTTAATCAGACTTCCGACATGCAGTCCAGATCTGATACGGAGTTTCAAGATGCTCCCGAGAGCAGCCGGGTAATGAGATTGATCCTAGATTTTAGGGTAACCTAGCGTCAATGATTCTACAAGTTTTGGGTCTTGCAGATCGTATTTAAAGTGATTGGTGCTAATTTCACAGGCACTCTAATTTAACACTGGCCAATTCTCGCCTAATTTCTAAAGGATTTAGTCCTGAGTAATTTCTGTCTGAGGTGGTACCTGAGCCTTTATAGTTTGTATATGAAGTAATCCAAGTTATAATACTTAGCTAGTTTAAGATAGTGTCTAGGGTGAAAGTACTTAGAAAAATTGAAAGAGCAAGGTGGTGAAGGGTGGGATTTGTGAAGGAAATGGGTTAAGAAGCGATTTTAGACTATGGGATTCAGTTCTGACGAGTTAATAAGGTGTTAGGATCGACCCATTGCCTAAGGACGTCTAATCCCAGGTTAGCAAAAATTCGGGATGTTACATGCACGCTCCTGGTCTTGTTCAGCTATGTCCTTGTGTCACCTGCACGCATTAATCGTGCATAAGGTTATAAAAGCTTAGAGGGTGGTGAAAGTGTGTGTGCAAGGTAACAATGCAAGTATGCTATATCAGAGTAATGCGGAAACATACAAGTCCATGAATGCTATCAACCATACCAAGGCTATGCGATGTAAGGCATGAATGTTATTGGCTACACCAAGGCCATGTGATGCAAGACATGAATGCTATTGGCCACACCAAGGCAATACAATGAACGTCCTACATAGCCAATGTCATGTGCAAGATGCAACTCAAGCATACCAATCCACATATCAATCCAGCTCATCTCTGGAGCATCATATATAAGTACAGTTCTCTCTAGATAATCACCGGGGTCTAGTACACTATACACCAAATTGTTACCCTACACTAGCCGCATAACCATGCGAGCGGAAGAGACTCACTACTCGCCTAACTTGCAGTCTGCCAATATCTACTCGGCATGTTGATAGCGGACCCATTTATGAGTTGGTCATACTCGACCTAGCAATAACCCCCTTCTCTCCAGGAGGGTAAGGTCACACCCCCTTTCAACTGATCACAACACAGTGGGAGATGCGGCCTCCTCGTATTCGGCCCTCATGAGCTCATACATTCACTCGCTCTAAACATTGGAGCATCCTCCATGGTATTATAAGGGTTTGGGGACTTTCACCTTGGGACATCTATAGTGCCCCCATGCTTTAATAATTATTTTCGGTATCCAATCATGCCATTTATGATATACCTGCGGAGGCTACAGCCATGATGTCGCTAGGGCGTACAACAATCATAACACACAATATAAGATGCATGAGTCACAAAACCCAGTCATGCATCAATCCTGTGCATACCTTGCGCTCATGCGGGACAACTCCGCCTATCAGGGAGTCTCATAAATAACCTGCTCAATATCATATGCAATGGTCAACCACATCTCATCACAAGCATGCAGATGATACATATGGGCATGTATCATTATGCTATGCTATCACATACTCATAATCGGTATCGATAATTGGCCTATATATAAGGCGGGGTACATAAATAGACAACAGATTCATAATCATGATGGTCAGTCCTCAACTATGGATACTCCAAATATGATAGCACGAATCCCTCCGTTTACGGTGATGATGAACTCTCCTCATATCAAGGTTGGGCCTAGGTGGCCTACCTATATCCTAAGGATCCAGAACGGGATTCCTTCACCATACTATCACATAGCCCGCTAGATGCCCTAAGGGGCCCAAATAAGTCCTAAATGGACTCCAAGATTAAAATAATCCTACTAGCAACCAATGGGGGCCCAACATCTTGGGTTAGCCTAATGTGAAATAGATGGTTCATGTAAATATTAATGGGGCCCAATGATTTGGGTCAACCCACTTAGAGACGGATGAGAATGGGCCTAACAAAGGACCTAAGGGAAGGTCACAATGTGGACATTTAACCATCATTGCCCATCAATGTGGACATTTAACTAACATTGCTCCCAAGGAGTGGCCCACATCGAGCCAAGCGTATAGTGAGGCCCTTGGCCTCAAACAAGGGCCTCATATATAACATAATGGGCCTCAAACAAGGGCCTGATATACATCATAATGGGCCTCACACAAGGGCCTAATGAAACAGCTCGTAGCCCTCATTATGGCTGGAAATAAAATGAACTTCACTCATGTTATATCATACATCGATATCGGGCCTCTTAGGTCAGCCCATAGCCCACATACATCAAGGTGGGACACATGGGACAACACAAAACCCAAAAAAAAATGCTAAGGTAAGATATGTCTAGCATATCCAACATAATGGGCCTCTTTGGGCAGCCCATAGGCTCCAAAAGTATAGTTGGGCTGAGTGTACAACATCCCTCACATAGTGGTTTACAATTCAACCCATGAAGTCCACCATAATGGATGGATAACACCTCATTATAGGAATTCTAAGGCTGGAATATTCAGCCCATCTGGCCCAATAAACATCCAAAAAATCTGGGCAATCTGGCCCTTATACAATCAGGTGAAAGGTGGGCCTAACAAGGCATCAAAGGGGCCAAAATTTAGCTCAACAGGGCCGTGTATATCATACAAGGAGATGGGCCTGCTGCTTGACTTTTGGGCCAGCAGCAGTCCAGTCAATCTAGAGGTCCAAGTGCTGGACGAATGAGGGTGAAACATGCCTCAAATGGGTCCCACGTCTAGGGGGATGGACACCAAAGATATAACACATCAAGGTGGGCCTGTTGCATCACAAAATGGCCTCATGAGGCAGCCCATGGTTCAACCATGATGGATGACAGCTATGAACAACACACATCTCAAGGTGGGCCCTGCATAAGCAGCAGGTGGGCCCTGCATCCAGCAAAGTAGACGGATGACGTGGATATAAAACACACACATCGCGGTGGTCCCCACTGTCCAAACCATTGGACAGTGTGGATACAAGGCACATGCATCACATGTGGGTCCCACGTCCCAGCTGGATGGTGGAGGTCCCACACATGCAGCTGGGTCCCACCGTCCAGCAAATGGACGGATGGTAGGATATAGAATACATACATCAAGGTGGGCCCCACCTCCACACGTGCAGCACGTGTGGGGTGGGTCCCACGGCCGCAATGGAGGACGGTCGGGTATAACACATACCTCATGATCAGACCCATAACTTGTTGACATCAAACAACAACTATATGTTGCGTGGGACTCACTGTCCCTACTAGACGGTCGGTGTTGATATAAGGCACATGCATCACATGTGGGCCACCTCGTTTAGATCAAACTGATATTGGTGTTTTCCTTTCATACAGTCCAACAGTTGTTGTTACTGGACGTCCCATGGATGGATGGTCTGAATGTAATTCATCCATCAAGTGGGGCCCACGTACACGTGGCCCACCAGCCACATACATCATCATCATCACCATAATAAGAAGAAGAGAGAGAAAGGGGGAGAGAAAGAGAAAGAAAGGCCAATAAAGGAGGGACTCTGCCACTATGAGTCCCTCACATGATCTACATCATACAATCATATGGGTCCCATGCATGCATGGGCCCAACATATCATAACAAAAATCTGAGGTGGGGATACCATCCCCGCCATGCAAATGAGGGGTCTAGATGATCCTTAAAGGCATGAATTAAGGAAAAAAACCATCATGGTGGGGTCCATGGAGAATGGACCCACCATGGCTCATGCATGTAAGAAGATGGGCCAAAGGTCACATCTAGGGGATCATGGAGGATCTCCACCATGGATTGGTGGGTCCTTCAAGTCCCCATGCAAGGAAAAGAAAGAGATCTAAGGAAGAGAATGAAATCTAGCTCTAGGGAGCACCCACCTTCAAATCTTAAGCTTCTTCTTCTATCAATGGGGTCCTAGTGGGCCAAGGATGAAGTTTCAATGGTTGGGATTGATTTTGGAGGGTTGGATGAGAGGGTATTAAAGCTTGCAAGGGCTGGAATTTTGGGGAGCTTGGGACATCCAAGGGCTTACTAGAATGGGAGAGTGAAATGAAAGAACAAAAGGAAAGGGAGAGATGAAGGAGAGAGAGGTAATGATGATAGCTAGCCTCTCTCTCCTAGCTAGGCAATGATTTGGTGTAAGAGAAGCATGGCTAGGGTCATGATTTGTTGTAAGAAGGCATGAGGCTAAGGGGGGTAGGATGATGTCATCCTAGCTAGCTAGGGTGACATCACTCACATGATTACCTAGGGAAGTAGGCGTGGACACCATGGGTCCCACAATGCATGATCAACGGTTGGGGTAATGCGAGGGCCAGGTCTCACTATTTAGACGTCAGATTGACCCACAAGACACGGCGTTGGAACCGCGGTGACGACGCAGTCACAATGACATAGGTCTCAGGTTGAGTCGACTTAGGTTTACAGGATGCAACTTAGGGTCGCCCGCAAATGCAATCTATGGGTTGCAGGTTGTCGGAATTTGATGGGGTGGATCGCGGGATCCTAAGAAATGAAACGGTCTCTAGGACACAGGCCTGACACTTAAGGGAAATCCTTGCCATAGATATTGAAGCTTTCGCTCACTCCAACCTTCATTATACCATATATCCATTCATTCGCGACCTTCGGTTCACTGCCAGAGATGATGTTCCCTTGATTGAACTCTGCAAAGTGATGCTGAGAACTCTGTAAGTTTAGTGTAGAGAAATCAATGACGATCTCTAGGAGACTAAGTGAGAAGGTGTGCACACTACTCTCAGACTATTTTGAGCTTCATCAATTCTTAGATCGATATCTATTAGACTCGGTCGCTTGAGAGCAGCGAACAAAAGGGAGAAGTTGAGCACAATGCTAACATGATCAGGTCCTGCATTGACCAAGTCCTACGCTTTCTCGACCAAGTTCTAGAAAGCAAAGAGTCATATAAGGCTCAAAGGCAAATAATTGAACTTATCAGAGAACGTGCTTTCAAAGAATTTGATGAGATGAAGGATGCTTATGCCTATTTCACACTCAGGTCAAGCCCTTACTTTTCTCTCTTTTTATAAATAAATATGTAATCAACCTATCAGTCACATTTTGCCTATTCTCGGCCTTATAATATAATATTTATATTTCTACTTACTTCTATCATTCGACCGATTTCGATCTTTGTACATCCTTTGTGATTAATCTAACCATCGTTTGGCCTGATCTTTCCATATCTCCCATAGACTGATATGGTATGCCTTTAAAAATCAACCATTTATTAATTTTTTCATTGTTTTCCCATCGATATCATGAAGGATATAAGCTCCTCCATGGAGAACTTTTATCACTCTATATGGTCCATCTCATGTAGGCGATCACTTACGAAATTCAACATCCATACTCTTGAGAGGCAATATTACTTTTCAAACCATATCACCTTCACTGAAAGCTTTCATTTTCACATTTTTTTGTGCACTCGAGCGTCTTTGGCCGTGTTCTTCATAATAGAATTTAAAGTCCTTAGCCGAATTTTGTGTAACACCCTGATTCTCAAAACCCGAGGATAGTCGCTTCTCATTGAGAACCCGAGCATTATGTTATAAAATGGACCATCATACATCCAATTAAGAATAAATTTTAAAGCATGAAGTAAAGCAATCACTACATAAGCTAGGAATATCAAGAGTAACAAAAGGGAGTTTAATACATGTAAATGGAAGCCAAAATGAAATCCCATAGTAGGGAATTATTATTACAATTCAAGCAGAACACCAAGTTTGAAGCATGAAAGCAAGTAAATCCTAAAATATCGGTTGAGCTCCAACGGCTCAACTACATCGGCATAGAGGCCCTCCTGGCCTAACTCCACCTCAGCCGTCCCTGGGATCCCATCATAGGTGTCTCCACCTGTCATCAAACCTGCGTCTATTTGGTGCAACCGCACAATTGGGTGAGTGAAAACTCAGTGGGAATTTCCCGTAAGGATTCATGCATACCATGTTAATCCAAAACAGTTTAAACCAATCATATTCAATCACAATGAGGATAATATGAACTTATATGTAAATGTATGGATGTATGAATGTATGCCTAAGTCACAAATCTGAGGATGCACATCTAGCTATCAAAATAAAGGGTTGCCCGCGGTAGTAGATTACCTGGAAAAGACCATACAAATCGCACGGGGTAAATTAACTACTTGAAAAAGGCCATGTAGACGAGTACGCCCAATGACATCTCCTGGAAAAATACGCAGGGTACGCCCAAGGAATATATAATCCCGGAAAAGCCTCATATAAAGAAAGAGTGCCCAAAGTGGCACAAATGCACATGCTCTAGGAGTTTAACTGAAGTGATAGAGCCTTCAGGAATTCAATCAGAGTGTGACTTACATCGAGCACTCGGAAAAGCTCATATGTCATGCGTGGATGTCATGCACCATGATACTCGTGTACACACCATAGGATTAACAAGATTTACTTTCATGAAAGTGGTCCAAGCTCATGGTCCTTTAAGAGTATATCAATCGTCCACATTCATTTACCTTAACTAGGCCCAAAAGAAGGCGGTAAATGTAGCACATTAAGTACGATCAAGAGTAGTAAGTTCAAACTATATTTCCTTTCGTAGATAACATTCCACTCATGATCTTCATAGTGTGATATGTAACATAGAATGAATTGAAATTTCATCACTCTCATATCATTAATTTAAATACGCATGCAACCTAACAAATGATGAAAAGGCATAGGATATATAAGATTAAACTCTATCCATCCAATTAGGAATTTGTAACATCCCAGATTTTTGTCAACTTGGAATTAGACGTCCTTAGGCAAAGGGTCGATCCTAATACCTTATTAACTTGTCGGAACTCAATCCCACAGTCTAAAATCACTTTTTAACCATTTTCCTTCACAAATCTCACCTTTCACTACCTTATCCTTCAAAAGTAACTAAGTGCTAAACTAAATTAGCTACAAAATCTGTTTGATCCACTTTAAATACGATCTACAAGACCCAAAACTTGTAGAATTATTGACGCTAGGTTACCCTAAAATCTAGGATCAATCTCATTACCCAGCTGCTCTCGGGAGCATCACGAAACTCCGTATCAGATCTGGACTGCACATCGAAACTCTGAATAATACAAAGTTATAGGATTAGGACTGCCTTGCTGGGCTTGACAACCATCTCGGAAATCAAATCCAGATAGTGTCCCAGTGCTATTCGCTTGAGCCCGGAGCGAGGAGTGTGAGAAAACGTGGTTTTCTTTTAAAATTAAATATAATTTAAGAAATCTGAGACTTGTCTCTTGCAGGCCAAATATAAACAATCAGACTGTCGAAATCTGACCCAAATACACCCTCGGATCAGGAGAAATTTCATACACATGGCAGTATACTTGTGGCCCTGATCGAGTCTTAGTGACCGTTGAACTGAAACTGGTCCTCCACGGGCGATCTGTAAATTCGATCGGACTGAAAATGTAACTCGACCTAGATCCAATATCTGTGAGCTTAAGTTCAACCTTTGGCTCAACGGGGGCTTCCAGAAGTGCTCCGTTGAGACGGAACAGTCTCCCTTTGGACATAACCTAAGTATACCTTGGCCCTGAGTTTAATTTGGTGAGTTCTGGACCTATATAAGGACCTTAAACCCTCACTCTCTCATCCCATACGAATTTGAGAAAAACCTAGGAGAGAGAAGGGAGAAACGAGAGAGAAAGTGTGAGAGAAGTGAGAGATTCTTCCTGATGCTCTACCCTGCTATCCTACGTGATTAATCATCATGATCTAATCGCTTTTTCGGCGATTCCGGCTTCGTTTGTAGGTAAGAAAACTTAACCCTAAGCTATTTTAGAGTTTTCAAGAGTGTACGTGATGGAATAGCTGACCTGTTTCATGATTCAGGTTGTCGTTGTGCCGTAGACAAAGGCGTTGGGTTCATACTGGTTTCGGTTCAAGTTTACCAACAAAAGGTGCGGACTTTAGACGTATAGGTTATGGTTTTCAACGCTTTCAATGTCAAATAGTGATAGATTCATGATCTGGATGCTATTGCACATGTACAAAGTGTTGTCCGTTTCGTTTTTCGGTTATACGTTAACTATGTTGAATATATTGTATTCCTTGTATTTGTAGAAAATACCGTATACGTATGAAATACAGATTTGTGCTTGCCATGATTAATTGTTGTCTAGGTATGCTAGATACCTGTGTATCAACTTCTGGGTGAACGGATTAGCCTAACACCTATTATATTAACATACGTCGTGTATGTACTAGTTGTAGCCTAAGTGTTTGCAGAAATGTTCGAATGAATATGGAACTATGATTTATGCTTGCTATGACTATTAGTCGGGAATGCATGATCGTGGTTCATGTGGTAATCCTTTGTGTAAGGATTCGCTATGACTTATGTTTTAACTAGTATATTATAGGTATGTTGGAATGTGTAGTCTAAGTGTTTGTGAAAATGCTTGTATAGATATGTACTTAATCTAGTAGTGCCTTTAGTAGGTGTTGAGATAGGATTCTCAACTACCTTAGTGATGTGTATGATTTCCTTTATGTAAGTTGTTTAGTTTAATCACTTACTGGTTTATGAAACGTATGTGTTTGTATTTCCTGTTTACATTGTGTTTTATAACATGCTTGTTAATATGTTTGAATTACTTGTTTATTTAATTTTGCTCTAACTACTTCACATGTTTAAGTTGTATTCCATAAAATTCGTGAAGGGTGATGGGGGAGTGGTGTAACGATTCAGTACAACAGCCCTGGCAGCCCTAAGCGGACAATATCAGACTTTAATTGTGTGGTTTGAAATGTTGATCCATTACTGCTTTAACTATCTGCAATTGAATGTGATTGGGGCTATAGTATAGTCCAGGCAATCGGTAACAGGCCTTGAGTTCATGGCTGAAATTCATTCGCCACGAAGGACGTGTTTAACGAACCCGAGCCGTACGTCGGTTGTCGGCAGTGGTTAGGCCACACGGAGTGTTTATGCACTTCATGTCCATCCACTTGATGTGCGCTCGTGCTAGTCAAACTCGTCAAGTAACCTGATCTGTCTAATGTATGTTCACCATGTTTGGATGCTACTGCTTGAACCTAAGGTACCAAACTTACCAGTGTAACCCCGTTAACCTTGGTACCTCGATCCGCTAAGACTCATGAGCCAGACATGGTGGTATGGGACACCGTGGTCGAGCAGTCGGCCTACGCTGGGGGGATGTGCCTCCCCGTAGTGACCAGTGAGCAACCCAGACTCGTGAGCCAAATACAGTGGTATGAGACACTGTATTCGAGCTGTCGGCCTACACTGTTTTGATGAGTGATGGGGGAGTGGTGTAACGATTCCGTGTAACAGCCCTGACAGCCCTGACTGTACCCGGTGTAGTGACCTCGAGCATACTCTGAATCTACAGCGAGGCGATGAGCCTTCCCATAGTAAATAGAGTATAAACTAGGCCTGTATTGATAAGGTGATGGGGAAGTGGTGCAACGAGTGCGTGTAACAGCCCTGACAACCCTTTACAGCGACCTAGAACTGCATCATCGTATGAGAGGATCTAGGACTGACGACCCTAGAATGGATCATTACTTGGGAATGATATAAGGGAGGTACCTTAGTTTTCCAATACTGCTATATGAAAAGGACTAATAACAACTCGGTAATCATGTTCATATCACACTGCATGTGCCTGGAAGATGTGGAGCACTAAGGGATGAAAGCATGCCATAGACGTAAGATGGTGTCGCATGAGGGAGTATGTTGGCGAGGGCATGCATCATGACTGCATTTCATACTTGCATTAATAAGAGTATTTAGGAGTGTTTGATTGTACTGCTTGACTTAATTGATAACATGTTAACCTATGCTTTATTGTTCCACTGAGTTGATCACTCACTCCCACGTTACGGGACGGTGTTCCGGACACCCACCAGACTTTATCTGATTGCAGATGGTGACGCTACTCTTGAGGCGGAGCCGGACTTTTGTGACGACGAGGATGTTTTCTCGTGTATATTGTTTTCTGGCTGCTTCATGTGAGCCATGTCTTGATCGACAGGGTTACAGGGATGTTGACTAGATGACCTTACACAACTTGGTATATTTTGAAATTATACTTGTAATTAATTAACCTGGTAATGTTATCACACTCTGGAGACTCACCACAGTCTATATATTTTATATTTTATATATCTATCACAGTCTTTCGCTTGAAATTTAACTGTCTCTGGAGTATGATATGCTGTTTTGGTATAATCCCATTCATGTTTCAATGCTCTCATCATAATCATCATTATCTGTGTTGCATAAGTGATGCATTGGAACTCGGGAGCTGAGCTTTGCTTGACCCCCGATTTTCAGGGCATTGCAAGATGGTATCAGAGCATGATTTGGATTAAACTGGGCCTAGGTTATGATAACACGACGCACTCTGAATTAGGAAAGGGGCGATATAACTTAGAAACCACATTAGAATCCCAAGTTTCGCTGACAAGCGAGACTGAATATTGTAATTTAGTCCACAATGGTGAGTTCTTCTAAATTTTTGTTATGATTCATATACCCAGCTGCACCCAAATCTCACCACCACCACAGACTGGATCTCTATTGCTACTAAGTAATTCAGTAGGCCACATAAAGGATCGCAACAATAATAAAATCTAGGACCACAAAGGGAAGAAAACGTTTAAGTTCATATGTTCCACCATTCCACTGTATCCAGGACCATCCTCTGTTAAACCATAGATCATCAAATCATTTCTTTTTGCCTCTAAGCGCATCCTTTTGGGCCTTCTCTTTACCCTTTTAGAACCTTCAACTTAAAACCAACTCACCCCCAACCAGTGTTGTTCTTGGTCTCCATCTCACATGTCCAAAGCATCAATGCCTACTTTCCCTTATCTTATTACCTATGAAAGATACCCCAAAGTTCCCTCGAATGCATTCATTTCTATATCTGTCATTCCTCATCTTGACACCTATCCATCTCAACATCCCAACGTGGAATACAATTCATAGAAAATCCGACTCTACCTGCATCCCCTAACTACAAATATTCGCTGGCATGGCCAACGCTAACGTGGATTTATGCGAACATATCAAGGTGACACAACAATGCGGTTGGGGAATTTACATAACACAATGTGTTCATGGAGCGACTATTTGCGACATCCAATCCCGAAAAGGTGATGTAACACACATGGCGATTTACTTACATCGATTGTGCACCACGCTAACCAACCATGGAAGTACGTGCTGACCAAGAGGGTCACTACCCATAACGCATTACGTCCATGATAAATATTGAGTCACTAGTTGTGATACCTCTTAACACATCACTTGCATTGATAGAGAATACAAATTGAATCACGAGGTTTTGGAATATCAATACCCATGCCTAAACCTTAAGGATAAATAATACAAGGCTTAAAAAGAGAAGAGTAGCAATGACTAACTCAATATAGAGGAGAGTGGCAATGTCTAACTCGACAAAGAAGAGAGTAACAATGACTAACTCAACAAATAAGTGAGTGGCAGTAGCCAACTCAATAATAAGAAGAGCGGCAATGGCCAACTCAATAATTAGAGGAGTGACAATGACCAACTCAATAAAGAGAAGAGTAGCAAGGGCTAACTTAATAAATTGATAAAGGCAATGACAATGCTTGTATCCATTGCCTCACGTGAATTCATGAAGATCACGCATAATATCATAATTCCTAAAGGATAAGTAAATGATGGTGATAAATCAATCAATCGAAATGATAATTCAGAGTAATATGAAAACATGCAAAAGGTAGGATAATTCATATCAATTTAAATCAAAGTAAGATTAAAGGATAGAATACCCTCACCTTTCAAGATAAGTCACCTTCTGATTGTTACGGTTTGGTGTATTCGTACGTTGTGACCAAGATCTATTCATGGTTAACATACTCTGTGTGGTTAGATCCTAATAATACATGTTTTGTGTAGTTGAGATAGATAGATAGGGTTGGGCCCGTGATGAAGATCTAAGGTGATATAATTAAATAATTAATTTTGGAAGTTGAGCCAGGTTATTACACCGATGAACAACTTACCTCATTTATTTCTGAGTCTCAACCCGATGATCCAAATCCAGTGGATAGCATGCATGCTCACGACTTTTCTTCTTCTCTTTCTTGATGGTTAGATAGAGAGTATGAACGGACCAAATCTCAATTCGACAAATCCCAAGCGAGCTAACTCGTAAACACCCGAGCTTCTTCTCCTTCTTTCTCCCTCTCTCTCTCTCTGTCTCTCTTTCCTTTCTTCTTGTTGTGTCTCCTCCAACCGTTGGAGGAGCACTGTTCTCTTATAATGGTGGGGTGAGTTCTTCCAGACTCTTCCTGCGAAATATTTCGCAGGCCCTTTTGTGTATGTATTTATGCAGCCCTATTTTCTGTGCAATGAAAGTCGGAAAGGGGCCTACGTAATGTCAGAAATAGGAGTGTCCAAGCAGTCAGATTACTCCTTCCAGGGATTTAGACGGTCAAGATCAGGTTTGAGATCCATGGGTTGGCCATCCAATGTGCTCTGTTTTATCCGTCTTCCTTGCCGTTCGTGTCTATTGTGAAAGACTCTTCTTGTGCTAATGATGGGGTCCATGATCACGAATGTCTGGGAAATCTACTCCTTCCATTCAATTCGTCATGAAGTCTTGGCCTATGAGGAGCTGCTTTTGATATAAGCTCAGTGTGGCCCATCGAGTTATTCTCACTATGATGATCCAAACGTCTGGAAGGGTGGGGACGATTTGGATGATTTCTAATTCATCCCTGACGAGGCTTACTGGGTCTTGGTCGGAGGTCCCGTCCATTTCAGATGGACGGTTTGGATCTTCTATTCGATCAGAGATGGTGGGTCACATCATGTTCCAGCGGACGAGGTCTGTTCACTTTGCGAATGGCAGGAGAAAAGCTCCCACTTTTTTTTGAATTTTGTTGAGTCAAACCGGGTTTGACCTAACTTTTGGTTCAGTGCACTGCCGGTTCACGTGTACCGTATGCACTCGGGCCTGATTGTGGGGACTACAGTCATGTTTTTGAGAAATCTACACCGTCCACTCGTTTTGTCGGCCCATATTAGGGGTTGAGCCTGAAGTTAAAGCATATCCTAAGATCAAGTGAATTATACCATATGAAACAGTGGGTTTATGGTTTTCACGGTTGAAACGTTTCAAGACTCTACAGTGATGTTTATTTGTCATCCAACCTGTTCATAAGATCATACAAACATCGATGAAGGGAAATATACTACTACGACTACCAATGACCTTTGTTGGATGCCAAAATCAATGGTTAAGGGGCTGATCTGTCAATTGGGTCACTTTTACAATGATCTAAGGGTTGAAATTCGACGTGCATGGTTAATTTATGATACATAGGTAATGTATAAGATTTTATATCAAACAGATCGTGGAAACCATGTGATCTAGAATTTAGGGGTTAGGTTAGTGGCATTTTCGTAATTATTGCTGATCTAATAGTTTTGTGAAATCTAATGGTTCTACATGGTTGTATGTACCTTTCTAAACAATTCTTATAAATGAACTTATATCTAAATCATTACGGATGGGGAGTTATTTGCCAATTCATTTACGGGAAGGTTCATATGTCAAATCACATGATGGATGACCCTGTCTTAAAATCAACAGTCAAATCGGTGTTGGAGAATGTGTGTAAGGTTAGAATAGTTAGATTGGTATCATACATATGTACATATTAAGTTAACTTCTTAGTAACACTCGAGAACTTTCAATACTCGAGTATTGAAATGTTCGGGCTGTTACATCCTGGCTCCCATGAGCTAAGTTCCGATCATGGGATCTCACAAGGAGGATTTTCAGGGTTATTTTTTTAACATGAGCATAAGAACAAGTGTACTAAAACTAAAACATCATCACATTTCCGCTATAATATTAGTTTGAGTACAATTCTAAAACCGAAATACACGATATAACAAAACTCTAAAAGATCAGGCACATGCTCTTGCCTTGAGGCTACTGGAGTCTAACATAACCTGCACGTAAACAACATGCGTAAGCTTAATACAAAGCTTAGAGAGTGCATGCTTGCGTGCACAATGCATGTGCCAAGCAGACAAATCTCAGAGTAAGCGGAATGATAAAGGACCAAATTGGCAAGTCCATAAATACTGTAAGACCCTAACCCAAGTGTGCACACCTCTCCTTTAGGTCTCGCGGTCCTACCGGTCGAATCCCGGTGGCCCGCGACCTTCTGATAGTGTTTACTGTCATCCTTAAGTTCGGTCATGTTGACCCGACACGGATCGACCCGAAACCTATGTCATCTTGTCCGTATCGGCGCTGCAGTTCTAACGCCGCATCCCGTGCGTGAATCTGACGTGTACATCATGAGTTATGGGCAACGTTCGATTTGGACCATTGATATGTGATTGGTGGACCCCACCATGACTTTGCACGTTTTCCCATATAGTGATGATGTCATGCCTAGGCTTGGATTTTCTAAAAAGCCTAGACCCTAGCAACATTGTTTATATCACCATAGCCCCATCATTGCTTCTCTTCTCTAGGCATGCCCCTTTTAGAGAGACAATTATTACTTTTTCTACAACTCCCTAGCAAGCCTCTCTCCCTCTCATTTCTCTCTTACTCTCTCTTCTCTACTCTCTCTAGTAACTCCCCAAACCGTCCCACCCTCTCCATTTTCTCCAACCCCTTCTCCCTCTAATCCCCTCCAATCCTACCCTTTATAGCTCATCTCACCCATATAAACACCTTCATTGGAGCTTGTAGATCATGGTGTTGTAGATTGAAAGCTTGATCCTTAGGTGGGTGTACATGCAAATTTCAGATTTCTTTAGTTCTTTTTTATTCTTCATCTTTCTTCTCATGTTGGAGCTTGTGGGACCCATCAAGTGATGATGGTGGCCCTAAGACTCCATGGATATGGCTTGTAGCCTATCCTACATTGCATGCATGTGCACGCAAGGGACCATTCTTCATGGATCCCTTCATGCTCTTTCCTTCCTTAGATCAGGGATCCTTGGGTCATCTAGACCCTTAATCCTTGGTGGAGATTGGATCTCCACCATAGATCACAAGTTAATAGCCTTTGATCATGTAGATTTTGTATGTATCATGTAATAGTGGATAGTATTGCTTGTGTGATGAGGGGAAGGGCCTTAATGAGGCGGAGACCCTTCCCTTGTAGCCGATCTTCTTCTCTTCTTGCTAATAAGTCTCTGATCATGAGTGTGTGGCCCACTTTGTGGACCAACAAGATCTAAACCGTCCCAAGTTGGAGGACATTTTTGGACAGTCCATCCCTTGGACATGTGGCCCCTAAATGCACCAAAAGGGGTGCATGCAAGGATGTTTTGGATGGTGGGATGGCTTGGATGTTTGTGGGGCCCACTTAGGTGGACCACACCATGATTTTCTGGGATTAAATCCCCATTTAAATAGTGTTTATAATTTATTTTTATCAGACATATGTTGCTGTCCAGAGCTGTCTGGACAGATTTTTCAGCCATCTTGGGGCCTGATTTTTGGTCATTTGGTGGGGAGATTGGTACCATGTAATATATGATTCTTAAAGGTGTATATCTGTAACACCCTAGTTCTCATAAGCCGAGGATATCCGCTCCTCATTGAGAACCCGAGTATTACGTTATAAAATGGACCATCATACAACTAATAAATGGTAATTCTCATGATGCGAAGTGAGGTAACTGCTACGTAAGCTAAGGATATTATGAGAAACAACAAGGGAGTTCAATACAAGTAGAAGAAAGAAAAATGAAATCTCACAATAGGGAAATATTATTACAATTCAAGCAAAATACAAAATCAGAAGTAAAAAAGTAAGTAAATCTTAAAGTATCAGTTGAGCTCCAATGGCTCAACAACATTCACATAGAGTTCTTCCTTGCCAAACTCCACCTCAACCGTTCCTGGAATCCCGTCATAGCGGTCTCCACCTGTTGATCATACCTGTGTCTATTTGGTGCAACCGCATGATTGGTTGAGTGAAAACTCAGTGGGTATCTCCTGCAAAGATTCATGCATATCATATCATTCCAAAATAGTTTAAACCAACGTATTCAGATAATAAAGAGGATAACATGAACTTGTAAATAGATGTATGAATATATGAATGTATAAATGTTCAAATCACAAATCTGGGGATGCACATCCAGCTGTCAAAGTAAAGGGTCGCCCAAGGCGAACTAGTCACCTCAAAAAAAGATCATGCAGACCGCCTGCGGTAGATTATCTACCTGAAAAAAGCCATGTAAGTGAGTGCGCCCAAGGATATCTCCTGAAAAAATACACGGGGTACGCCCGAGGAATGTCTAATCCCGAAAAAGCCTCATGAAAAGAAAGAGCACCCAAAGTGACCTAAATGCATAGGTTCTGTGAGTTAAACTAAAGTATTAGAACTTTCAATAAATCGAACAGAATGTGGCTTACATTGATCACCCGGAAAAACTCATATGTCATGCGTGAATGTCATGTACCATGATACTCATGCACATTCCATAGGATTAACAAGATTACTCTCACAAGCATGATCAAGACTTGTAGTCCTTTAATAGGATATCCAGCATTCAAATATGAACTTAGTATAAATTCATTTACTTTCCCAAGGTCCAAGGAGGCCCACAAATATGACATAATAGAAGTGGTTAAAATATAAATGAGTTTATCCTACATTCATCATGAAAGATAGCATCCCACCCATAATCTTGATTTGTAACCTAGAATGAGATGAAATATCAAAATTCTTAGCATTACTAGTAGGGCTATGACCAACATCAAACAATTACTAAAATAAAATAGAGATTGCAAGACTAAATCCTAATCACATAAATATAGGACTTGAGTAATAGAAAATGAAGTTTTAACTCATGTCCATCACTACAAAAATAGGAATAAAAGAAATAGATTGCTATTCCCATTATTCTAAGATTTTGTGCACGTTACATTTAAAATAAAATGGGTTTAACATATATAAGAAGTAATGGGACAATTGTACTATTTATAAGATAGGTGGAAATGAGATTTCTTACCTCATATTATAATTAGTCGGAGTGTACACATGATCAAGCAATTTCAAATGTGGCATATGGAGTATAATACAAAGTTCTATAAGTGAATTAGAGCAATAGGACTTAATCATTCATTCATGATCATCAGTATCAATTAGAGGTCAAAATGAGTGAAATCAATGGTTGCACTATTCTAGATTTTTCTACTCTTTAGGCTCAAAACTACTTTGGAATTCAATGACATGAAAGAAGCAATGTGGGATGTTCCTCACCTTGAATGAATGTTCCTCTTGATTTGATCCCTCCTATAAGGTGGGTTCCTGATCAAAGTAATGAGAATCAACTACTGTTCTTGTACATGCATGAACTATGGGTGATTTGAGATTGTTTTTACTTATTTGATTTGAAATAGATTGAAGGAAAGTATCCTCAAGGATTTCAGTTACAAAAAGCCCGGAATAATACATTACAAGACTCGAGTGAGTCGCGACTGAGTTAACTCGGTTGGGGATTGGACGAGGCAACTCATAACCGATTAGGTGTTGGTTTCTATACTCGAATGGTGATTATTTTCAGCCGTTGAAGGGTGGATGGGGTATGATTAATCCCTATTGTAGCCAGTTAAACGCCTCCCTGGATGCACTATTTCCACACACTATCACTGAGTCAACTCAGTCCTGTTTCTTAAGGTAAAGATGAAAGGATAATGGAGCCCATTTACAACTATTTTTGGGTTACTTCAACTCAGGGGTCTTGCATTATCTCCAGGGCCTGTTTTAGCTAGTTCTAAAAGTGAATTTCTGGAGTTAACTCACTACTTGACTTGGTTGGGTAAAATGTAACGCCCCGTGTTTTCAGGACCCAAGTATATGACTAGTTTCCCAAAAACCCGAGTGTTAACCTTAAAGGATGGTCAAATTCGAGTATATATATATATATATATATATATATATATATATATATATATATTTTATCAGAGTAAGCAGATGAGCGTAGAATAAACAAATCAACATAAAGGAAAATTTTCATTTTCATTCAAATATATACAAGTGGTTGCCCATAATGACTTATACAAACCAATGTCTCAACACTATCAATTGCAAGATTACGTACATGAGAAATTTGAAATATATAAAACATATAAATGAGAGCCACAAGATCGCGCAACTCCTCTTAGTAATACGGCCGTGCATCCCTGGTGATCGTACCCTGTTCCTCACCAAGTCTGAACATGCATATCACTAAAGCTGCCTGTACTACCTGTACTGTTGTATATTTGATGGATGAGTGGCCAACTCAGTGTGAATTCCCCTCAAGATTACACACCGCCGCATTAGGTAAGCATAATTATAAAACAACAAGGCAATCAAAACAATACATGATGCAGTCTTTTTAAATGCATGGATGCGTGAATGCACATCGACCTGGGGATGCACATCCAGTCGGACTTGGGCTCGTCGCCCATGCAAATCATCGACCTGAGAAAATCATCCAGTCGGAACAGGGGTCGATAGTCGATGGTCTGGGAGCTAGCGAAACGATACCCCAACAACTCTAGGGCATGTGCTACAGCATCCAGAATTAACCACCCGTCATCGCCAATATGCTATGGATGCATGATTAGCCAAACCGTTATTAGTCCAGTTACAATCAGCCAATCTAGGTAAGCTCAAGGTCACTACAGGGAGCGTATAGCCCAGCGTAGGCCGACAGCTCGGGCATAGTGTCCCATTACCACCATCCCCGGCTCATGAGGCTACCACCTTAGGATATTTAATGGAACCCCGTCGACTAGTGGCCAATCATATTACAATACATGGGGCTTACCATTGCATGGTTGCACGATATAAAACATCGAACCCATGTAGGGCAGATACCAAAACAAACCACGTAGGCAGATATCAAAATAAGCCACATAGGGCGAGTATCAAAATATGCCACATAAGGCGAATATCAAAACCATACGATAAAGACCATCCTTAAAAATCATTGGACACAACAACCCTGGATGGTAGGCCCACATCAATCATCCTTCTAGACCACCACTCAATAACCACCTAGTTGAAGGTCCATTATGATCACAACTAGTCAAGTTACATCCCAAGTATGGGTGTACATTCATATGCGGGAATTTCCCACCAATGTACCAGTTTAAGTTCCATAAGCAACCTACAAAAAAGAAATCCACAAGCATGAGCAATTATACAGGATAATCATAAAGCATGTAACACAGTAATTCAATTTCTACCAGCTAACACATGTGATTATAAAGGGAGATATCAATTATGAATTTAAATAAAAACTATAACTTAAGCTAATGAGAAGATGAAAAGCTCAAGGGGAAGAATCATCACCTTATGCTTTGAACCGCCTACCAGTGTTGTTAGAGAACGTGTGTTTCCTTAGAACCAAACCCTACCATCAATTGTAAAGTTACACTGTTAGGTTCAAGCTTTATACGCTATTCTTGGTCATGGTCTTAATCTAAGGTCTAGGATAAGTTTTTAGGATTTGAATTGTAGTTAGCGTATGATAATTTTAATAATTGAAGAGTAATTGTTAACATTAGTGTTATAATTAACGTTAGCTAATTTATTAATAATAATCATTATAATGCTAGTAATGGTATGATCTACTATTAATGATTGTACCAAAGAATGATAATTAAATTACTAATATATAATAATGATAGTTATCAAGTATCAATAATGGATTCAATCATGGTAATATATACTAAAATCCACCGTTAAAGTATTTATAATCATTTGTTTGGCTCACCACGTTGTGGTTCACAAATCCAACCCATCCATTAAGTGTGTCCTGCTACTTTAAGGGGTCAACCAAGTTTCAGGTGCATCCAAATCTCAGATGGACCCCGACAAGTGCTTTCATATGGTTTAACATGTATTCAAAAGATTGTAGATGGTGTAGGCCACCTGAGCTCTGTGTATGGCTAGTTTTTGGAGGCACCCTGTATATAAAGGGGACCCATCTAATGGACGTTGTTGATGTTCAACACACATCATAGTAGAGCTTGTGGTGGGGCCATGGTTCAAAATTTTAAGTAAAATGAGGCAGCTCTGGACGTCAACGTGCATGTTTCTTATATTATTATTATTTTTTTATTTTGATAGGTGGGACCCGCCTAAGGAGGATCTACTCCGTTGATTGGCTTCTAGGGCTCAGGAAAGGTCCAATGTCCAATTTTGGATATGTCTTGACGCACCGAAATATCACAAAGGCTCTAACAGTTCACATCGCCCAAAATCACTGTTTTCTACAATTTGGCCCGTTGGAGATTCAGTTTGGCTTCATTTTTCGGCTCAACGCCTAAAATGAACAGCGAAATGGGACGTACGGTGGAGATATAACATACATCTAGGTGTGGTCCCACTTTAAGAAAAATGGATGGAAGGTGTTGAATAACACATACAACCGACCCACATAACTTACATCAATACAGCAGCAATATAGCTGCTGTATAGACCTCAGCCAAACGGCTTTGCACATAAGGTGGGTCCCACGTGGGGCCCACCATATACTTATCATATACGTATATAATACAGTATTACATTATTTATTATTTTTATTTATTTATTTAGGACCCAGCATCCAGCGTCCAGATAAATGGACGGCTGGATAAAACACACACATTAAGGTGGCCCACTGTCCAAGCAATGGACGGTGAGGATTTACACATACATCATGGTGGGCCACGGACGACCAGAATAAAATACATTGATTAGGTGGGTCCACACACGATCACAAGAGAGAGAGAGAAGGGTTACCTGCCTCTCAATGATGCATGAAGACGGACAACAGGCAGGCGGGGCAGCCACACTTTCTCCCTGACTTCTCTATTCTCTCTCTTTTTCTTTTTCTTTTTTTCTCTTTTTTTTTTCCTTCTTCCTCTGATTTCTCCTCCTCTTCCTCATTCTCCTCCTCTTCCTCACGACTCGAGAGTGTCTGGATTCGACCAGACAGTGCGGCTGGGTCGGCCTAGCAGGTCAGTGCGGTGCAACAGCTGCACCACACCATCTTCTTCTTTCTCGTTTCTTTCATCTTCTCTCTCTTTCTTTTCCAGTCATAAACGTCCCATTGAGGGCACTAATCCGCCCAGATTCGACTTGGTTTGGGTTGCCACGTGCGGTGGATCGGCGAGGAAGATGACGCCATTAATGGCGGATCTCGAGCGGAGGCTGCTTCCTTTGATCTGACAGCATGGGATGGTTCGGATGAACCTTAGGGAGCTTATGGATAAGCTCATTCGAAGGTTTAGGATGAGTTGGACGGTGGGTTCGCGGGTCTGAAGATGGCGGTCGGTTTTTGGTTGTACTCGTAGGAAACGGATGAGAGGTCTCTTTTTCTCATACCTAACATCCTTAAAACAACCACCAGCTCACCTTGGAGCCGTTGGATCGGTCATACACGGTCTGGATCTGATCCAGATGAAACTATCTCCAAATTCGGTGGGTGGGAGCCAAAACCGGACATGGTTTTCTCTTTACCGTGGGTAGAAATTTCAATGGGATGAACGGCTAGGATCTGTCGAAATGGAGGGCTGAGATGTAGGGAAGGTAGAGACGCGGATTGCCAGTGTGTTTGCATGGGGAACAACCTCCATTTATGGAAACAAGTGTTTTAAGGACCTGTTTGCACCGGTGTTTGTGTGCACGTGTGGTTGCATGAATGCATATGGAAGACACGGTTTTGGTTAGAATAAAATTCTAGACATGATGGACGGTTTGGATCATGCATGCGCCCACATATGATGGGCCACTGATCAATCCGACAGAGACGGCGGGTCTCAGGCTGTTACAGGTGGAAACGTAAAGAAGGAGGTTTCCTTATCTTGGAAACGTGAGTAGGTCTGGTGCACCTCTTATGCACATAAGACATGCATACATGCCGCATAATGTGGGGTCCATAGGATGTTTTTGAGAAATCCACTCCATCCATGATTCTCTGTGGGCCCATTTGGGTCACCTGGCCGGAGATGAGGGAAAGCCAAAGCTTGGGTGAGCCATACTCCCAATTTTACTTATTTCTAGCTATAATTGTAGATTTTGGTTAGTTTAATGGTTGGATCACCTCAAAATCAAACATTAATGGTTAAAAGGATTCTAATGATCCTAAGGTGTGTTCAGGCATGTTATAGGGGTTGATCTACAACTCGGGTGAGCCACCCTTTAATTAACGTGGGGCAGTGTTCACGTTCAACCAAGGAAATTATTTACGTAAAATCTAAACTTGCATGCACGGTTGGAGAAAAATCAGGTGGGGCCCATAGTGATGTTTGTTAAGAAATCCACTCCGTTCACCGTCTTTGGTACGTCGTGCAAACCCATGGTCCCAAATTTGAAGTAGATCCAAACTTCAGGTGGACCGCACAATCTACTAATGCATTAACCGTTAAAACTTTAATAGCAAATAGTGACATGCACGTAGCGTTCCAATTTTTACAATTCTACCCCTTTTCTTTTCAAAACTTCTGCCATCTGTAACTCATAAGTCTATCGTCTAAATGTGATGAAATTTGACAGGTGATCTTTATTTTTCACGCTCTTTCTGTCGCCCAAATTTGAGCTCTGATCCCTCAAGGATGACTAAGATTCTCCTTTAATGGCTAATATATTTTAAAATTCTAAAATAATATTTGTACTCCTCTGATTGGCAAGTTATCGGGCAGTTTGGACTTAAACCCAAATATTTTCGTAATGACCGATTCATCTTAATATTTAGATGACCCACTTGACAGATCCAAATCTGATGTGTGGTAAGATGACTTGTTAAAAATAAGTAAACTTGGTGGTTAGTATTCTAATCATGTATTTAGGTGATTGTACGATCAATTTTATAAATAGATGAACCCAAATGGGTTTTAAGAGTGATCAAGGGGCCGAACACGTATACTGTTGGATTTGAGTGACTTGTTCACATGTGTAAGTTCATCGGATTGTAATTCTAATATTAGGTTAAGCATATCCATATGGGGTGAACAAGATGAATGGATCAGAATCTTGATCTGATAAGTGTACGGACGGATGTAGAGGTCAAGTAGGTAGTTTACTATGATTTAAGGGCTGAAATTTGGGGTGTACGGTTAATTTGTGATAATTAGGCATGATATAAAATTTCACATGAAACAGACCATGAGAACCATGTGATCTAGTGTTCAGGGGTCTAGGTTAGTGGCAATTTCGTAATTACTGCCGATCTATAAGTTTTGGGAAATCTAATGACTCCACATGATTATAAACACATTTCTAAGCAGTTCTTACAAAAGAACATATATCTAAATCATTATGGATAGGGAGTTATTCGTCACGTCATCTAACGTCAAATCACGTGATGGGTGAGCTTGTCTTGAAATTTAACGGTCAGATGGCTTGATTTATGAATGAAGATCATCCGCAACGGTTAAGCTAGTATCAGGGAAAGGATGTAAGGCTAGAATAGCTGGATTGGTATCGTACACATGTATATGTCACGTTGAATCTTATGGTAACGCTCGAGGACTTTTGATTCCCAAGCATCGAAAAGTTCGGGGTGTTACAATCTACCCCCCTCAACAGAAATCTCGTCCCGAGATTTGTTAGGTGTACCCCTAAATGTTAGCATTACAAGTAATAATTTCATTTCAATAGTGGACTCTATTTCTCATTTGTGCAATCACGTCCTTTACTGTTAATAAGCTATATTTAAACGTACCACTAGAACAAGAGTCATTGTAACCTACCCCCTTAAAGATTTCAAATTTCCAATGTTCAGGCTAACACGAATAGATGGTCATAGTAGGTTTGAGCCTGCTACATCGATCATCTGTCTGCGCAGGACAGAGGATTTTGGTATCCATTCCTAATCCTGTTAAATCTCGATCCTTTACTTGATCAGATCATTAGAGTCATTGAGATTTGCTAGGACTTAGAATTCGAGTCAAACCATGTAAACTTCATTTAAATATGGTTCCATCAATCCGTGATCCCGATTATTCTAGACTTCTGGGAAATATCATTTAATCTTATATCCTCAAGTCTATGCGGCCCATTATGCTTCCACTACGCGCTCTGATCACCTAATACACTACTTGGAAGTTTCAAGACCAGGATTTCTATATGGAACCTGAGTTTGAAATTTTGGTAATTTATCTAGGATTTCAAATCTAGTTCTAATATGCTTAGTCTCAGGTTGAAATTTTACTCAGAATTCTATAACTTCGTCACTAATTTATCTTAAGTGTTGAGATTCATGAAAACTCTTGTCTCTAATTAACGAGATGCATTAGGGAATTTAAACTATAACCCCTACTATGATCCATCGAATTTGTACGATGTGGTGAGTAATGGGATTTCCTTACAATGCCAAGTCTGTTTCATTTACTAAATGTTGTGACGATATTGATTCTGTCTAAGGAAAATTTTAGAGAGGTACGAACTTCTAGGTTCCTAAAGATCATTCTTTAGGAGTCAAGTCCAAGGAAGGTTCTTGTCAGGTCCTATTTATATTATAGTGTGTATTTGTTCTCCCAAGATACCTAGGTTTAGTTTCTAATTTCAATCAACTAATTTGAAAAATTGAAGGGAACTTACGTTCAATTCTAAGTCTTACAATCGTTTAGACAAGTCTATATGGAGCTTAGAATATTAAGTTTCCACGTCCTCATTTTCTCCTAACTACAGGGGAAGTTCAAATGAGTTCAAATGGTTATTCTAATAATTTTTAAGAGGAACCTAAGTTCATTCTTAAGTTCTTCAGTCCTCCAAACAATTTCTAAGGGGCCTAAAATTTTGGGTTCCTGTATTCTCAATTACTTCTACATATAAGGAATTTCACATCATTTCAACTGACTATCTTAATTATTCATGAGGGGAAACTAAGTTTAGGTTTCTACATTCTTCAACATCTCTCTAAGTATAGGGGAGATTCTCCTAAGTTCAATTTCTAATTTCAAACATCCAAATTTGAGACATTTAAAGTTTGTATAAGATCATTTCCCAAGGCCAAGTTTGTCCAAACTATGCTCTGATACCAACTGTAACGCCCCGTGTTTTCAGGACCCGAGTATATGACTCGTTTCCCAAAAACCCGAGTGTTAACCTTAAAGGATGGTCAAATTCGAGTATATATATATATTATATATATATATATTTATATTTTATCAGAGTAAGCAGATGAGCGTAGAATAAACAAATCAACATAAAGGAAAATTTTCATTTTCATTCAAATATATACAAGTGGTTGCCCATAATGACTTATACAAACCAATGTCTCAACACTATCAATTGCAAGATTACGTACATGAGAAATTTGAAATATATAAAACATATAAATGAGAGCCACAAGATCGCGTAACTCCTCTTAGCAATACGGCCGTGCATCCCTGGTGATCGTACCCTGTTCCTCACCAAGTCTGAACATGCATATCACTAAAGCCGCCTGTACTACCTGTACGGTTGTATATTTGATGGATGAGTGGCCAACTCAGTGTGAATTCTCCTCAAGATTACACACCGCCGCATTAGGTAAGCATAGTTATAAAACAACAAGGCAATCAAAACAATACATGATGCAGTCTTTTTAAATGCATGGATGCGTGAATGCACATCGACCTGGGGATGCACATCCAGTCGGACTTGGGCTCGTCGCCCATGCAAATCATCGACCTGGAAAAATCATCCAGTCGGAACAGGGGTCGATAGTCGGTGGTCTGGGAGCTAGCGAAACGATACCCCAACAACTCTAGGGCATGTGCTACAGCATCCAGAATTAGCCACCTGTCATCGCCAATATGCTATGGATGCATGATTAGCCAAACCGTTATTAGTCCAGTTACAATCAGCCAATCTAGGTAAGCTCAAGGTCACTACGGGGAGCGTATAGCCCAGCGTAGGCCGACAGCTCGGGCATAGTGTCCCATTACCACCATCCCCGGCTCATGAGGCTACCACCTTAGGATGTTTAATGGAACCCCGTCGACTAGTGGCCAATCATATTACAATACATGGGGCTTACCATTGCATGGTTGCACGATATAAAATATCGAACCCATGTAGGGTAAATACCAAAACAAACCACGTAGGCAGATATCAAAATAAGCCACATAGGGCGAGTATCAAAATATGCCACATAAGGCGAATATTAAAACCATACGATAAAGACCATCCTTAAAAATCATTGGACACAACAACCCTAGATGGTAGGCCCACATCAATCATCCTTCTAAACCACCACTCAATAACCACCTAGTCGAAGGTCCATTATGATCACAACTAGTCAAGTTACATCCTAAGTATGGGTGTACATTCATATGCGGGAATTTCCCACCAATGTACCAGTTTAAGTTCCATAAGCAACCTACAAAAAAGAAATCCACAAGCATGAACAATTATACAGGATAATCATAAAGCATGTAACACAGTAATTCAATTTCTACCAGCTAACACATGTGATTATAACGGAAGATATCAATTATGAATTTAAATAAAAACTATAACTTAAGCTAATGAGAAGATGGAAAGCTCAAGGGGAAGAATCATCACCTTATGCTTTGAACCGCCTACCAGTGTTGTTAGAGAACGTGTGTTTCCTTAGAACCAAACCCTACCATCAATTGTAAAGTTACACTGTTAGGTTCAAGCTTTATACGCTATTCTTGGTCATGGTCTTAATCTAAGGTTTGGATTACCTTGGTTTTAGGGTTTTAAGGTAGAACTATGTTTTCATCCTAGAATTTAGGTCTAGGATAAGTTTTTAGGATTTGGATTGTAGTTAGCGTATGATAATTTTAATAATTGAAGAGTAATTGTTAACATTAGTGTTATAATTAACGTTAGCCAATTTATTAATAATAATCATTATAATGCTAGTAATGGTATGATCTACTATTAATGATTGTACCAAAGAATGATAATTAAATTACTAATATATAATAATGATAGTTATCAAGTATCAATAATGGATTCAATCATGGTAATATATACTAAAATCCACCGTTAAAGTATTTATAATCATTTGTTTGGCACACCACATTGTGGTTCACAAATCCAACCCATCCATTAAGTGTGTCCTGCTACTTTAAGGGGTCAACCAAGTTTCAGGTGCATCCAAATCTTAGATGGACCTCGACAAGTGCTTTCATATGGCTTAACATGTATTCAGAAGATTGTAGATGGTGTAGGCCACCTGAGCTCTGTGTATGGCTGGTTTTTGGAGGCACCCTGTATATAAAGGGGACCCATCTAATGGACGTTGTTGATGTTCAACACACATCATAGTAGAGCTTGTGGTGGGGCCATGGTTCAAAATTTTAAGTAAAATGAGGCAGCTCTAGACGTCAACGTGCATGTTTCTTATATTATTATTATTTTTTTATTTTGATAGGTGGGACCTGCCTAAGGAGGATCTACTCCGTTGATTGGCTTCTAGGGCTCAGGAAAGGTCCAATGTCCAATTTTGGATATGTCTTGACGCACCGAAATATCACAAAGGCTCTAACAGTTCACATCGCCCAAAATCACTGTTTTCTACAATTTGGCCCGTTAGAGATTCAGTTTGGCTTCATTTTTCGGCTCAACGCCTAAAATGAACAGCGAAATGGGATGTACGGTGGAGATATAACATACATCTAGGTGGGGTCCCACTTTAAGCAAAATGGATGGAAGGTGTTGAATAACACATACAACCGACCCACTTAACTTACATCAATACAGCAGCAATATAGCTGCTGTACAGACCTCAGCCAATCGGCTTTGCACATAAGGTGGGTCCCACGTGGGGCCCACCATATACTTATCATATACATATATAATACAGTATTACATTATTTATTATTTTTATTTATTTATTTAGGACCCAGCATCCAGCGTCCAGATAAATGGACGGCTGGATAAAACACACACATTAAGGTGGCCCACCATCCAAGCAATGAACGGTGAGGATTTACACATACATCATGGTGGGCCATGGACGACCAGAATAAAATACATTGATTAGGTGGGTCCACACACGATCACAAGAGAGAGAGAGAAGGGTTACCTGCCTCTCAGTGATGCATGAAGACGGACAACAGGCAGGCGGGGCAGCCACACTTTCTCCCTGACTTCTCTATTCTCTCTCTTTTTCTTTTTCTTTTTTCTCTTTTTTTTTTTCTTCTTCCTCTGATTTCTCCTCCTCTTCCTCATTCTCCTCCTCTTCCTCATGACTCGAGAGTGTCTGGATTCGACCAGACAGTGCGGCTGGCTTGGCCTAGCAGGTCAGTGCGGTGCAACAGCTGCACCACACCATCTTCTTCTTTCTCCTTTCTTCCATCTTCTCTCTCTTTCTTTTTCAGTCATAAACGTCCCATTGAGGGCACTAATCCGCCCAGATTCGACTCGGTTTGGGTTGCCACGTGCGGTGGATCGGCGAGGAAGATGACGCCATTGATGGCGGATCTCGAGCGGAGGCTTCTTCCTTTGATCTAACAGCATGGGTTGGTTCGGATGAACCTTAGGGAGCTTATGGATAAGCTCATTCGAAGGTTTAGGATGAGTTGGACGGTGGGTTCGCGGGTCTGAAGATGGCGGTCGGTTTTTGGTTGCACTCGTAGGAAACGGATGAGAGGTCTCTTTTTCTCATACCTAACATCCTTAAAACAACCACTAGCTCACCCTGGAGCCGTTGGATCTGTCATACACGGTCTAGATCTGATCTAGATAAAACTATCTCCAAATTCGGTGGGTGGGAGCCAAAACCGGACATGGTTTTCTCTTTACCGTGGGTAGAAATTTCAATGGGATGAACGGCTAGGATCTGTCGAAATGGAGGGCTGAGATGTAGGGAAGGTAGACCACGTGGATTGCCAGCGTGTTTGCATGGGGAACAACCTCCATTTATGAAAACAAGTGTTTTAAGGACCTGCTTGCACCGGTGTTTGTGTGCACGTGTGGTTGCTTGAATGCATATGGAAGACACGGTTTTGGTTAGAATAAAATTCTAGACATGATGGACGGTTTGGATCATGCATGCGCCCACATATGATGGGCCACTGATCAATCCGACAGAGACGGCGGGTCTCAGGCTGTTGCAGGCGGAAACGTAAAGAACGAGGTTTCCTTATCTTGGAAACGTGAGTAGGTCTGGTGCACCTCTTATGCACATAGGACATGCATACATGCTGCACAATGTGGGGTCCATAGGATGTTTTTGAGAAATCCACTCCATCCATGATTCTCTGTCGGCCCATTTGGGTCACCTGGCCGGAGATGAGGGAAAGCCAAAGCTTGGGTGGGCCATACTCCCAATTTTACTTATTTCTAGCTCTAATTGTAGATTTTGGTTAGTTTAATGGTTGGATCACCTCAAAATCAAACGTTAATGGTTAAACGGATTCTAATGATCCTAAGGTGTGTTCAGGCATGTTATAGGGGTCGATCTACAACTCGGGTGAGCCACCCTTTAATTAACGTGGGGCAGTGTTCACGTTCAACCAAGGAAATTATTTACGTAAAATCTAAACTTGCATGCACGGTTGGAGAAAAATCAGGTGGGGCCCATAGTGATGTTTGTTAAGAAATCCACTCCGTTCACGGTCTTTGGTATGTCGTGCAAACCCATGGTCCCAAATTTGAAGTAGATCCAAACTTCAGGTGGACTGCACAATCTACTAATGCATTAACCGTTAAAACTTTAATAGCAAACAGTGACATGCACGTAGTGTTCCAATATTTACAATTCTACCCCTTTTCTTTTCAAAACTTCTACCATCTGTAACTCATAAGTCTATCGTCTAAATGTGATGAAATTTGACAGGTGATCTTTATTTTTCACGCTCTTTTCGTCGCCCAAATTTGAGCTCTGATCTCTCAAGGATGACTAAGATTCTCCTTTAATGGCTAATATATTTTAAAATTCTAAAATAATATTTGTACTCCTCTGATTGACAAGTTACCGGGCAGTTTGGACTTAAACCCAAATATTTTCGTAATGACCGATTCATCTTAATATTTAGATGGCCCACTTGACAGATCCAAATCTGATGTGTGGTAAGATGACTTGTTAAAAATAAGTAAACTTGGTGGTTAGTATTCTAATCATGTATTTAGGTGATTGTACGATCAATTTTATAAATAGATGAACCCAAATGGGTTTTAAGAGTGATCAAGGGGCCGAACACGTATACTGTTGGATTTAAGTGACTTGTTCACATGTGTAAGTTCATCGGATTGTAATTCTAATAGTAGGTTAAGCATATCCATATGGGGTGAACAAGATGAATGGATCAGAATCTTGATCTGATAAGTGTACGGACGGATGTAGAGGTCAAGTAGGTAGTTTACTATGATTTAAGGGCTGAAATTTGGGGTGTATGTTAATTTGTGATAATTAGGCATGATATAAAATTTCACATGAAACGGACCATGAGAACCGTGTGATCTAGTGTTCAAGGGTCTAGGTTAGTGGCAATTTCGTAATTACTGCCGATCTATAAGTTTTGGGAAATCTAATGACTCGACATGATTATAAACACATTTCTAAGCAGTTCTTACAAAAGAACATATATCTAAATCATTATGGATAGGGAGTTATTCGTCACGTCATCTAACGTCAAATCACGTGATGGGTGAGCTTGTCTTGAAATTTAATGGTCAGATGGCTTGATTTATGAATGAAGATCATCCCCAATGGTTAATCTAATGTCAGGGAAAGGATGTAAGGCTAGAATAGCTGGATTGGTATCGTACACATGTATATGTCACGTTGAATCTTATGGTAACGCTCGAGGACTTTTGATGCCCGAGCATCGAAAAGTTCGGGGCGTTACATAAAAACTACCCGGTCTACTATCATTATCGAATTGATAGAGCTTGAAACTATGGGTTGTGGAGTCTTACTTGATCAGTGATTTTCCTGATTAGCTGAGAGGGTTTAGGTGAGGTACTCTGCTCCAACTTCGTCGAATTCAGGGGACGTACAGTTCTGATTCAGACTCAGCTTGAAGTTATCTGTGAATGAAAACCCATTCACAAACTCTGCCCAGGTGAACACCTTCCTCCAGAGCTTCTCCTTTCTCTCTTAAAGGACTCAAACTGAGTCGGAGCTCAGTCCAATTGCCATTGAATTGACAACGTTGGCCCGGACTGAGTAGACTCGGTGCGGCACGGCTGAGACGAGCTCTACTTCTCCCACAATTTCTTCTCATCTTCTTCTCTCTTTCCTTCTTCTTCTTTCTTCTCTTCTTATCTTTTCTTCTGTTGAACAAGAGTGTGAATCCGGACTCGTCCGAACGTGCAACGACTTGGAACGAGTTAGCTCCATCCAATGCGGCAGCTGAAATGACGCCCCTTTCTTTCTTTCTCTTTCCATCTCCCAAAAGAATGCCCTAAAAGGCAGCCCTTTATAAGGCTCTGTTAACACACTCCAGAAGGTTCGAATAGTAACTAATCAATGGATTAGTTATGGCCCTAGTTGTTTAATTCATGTCATTTTACAACGACATAAAACTGAATCATGTTCGCCTTATTATAATCGGATTGTATGGATAGACTTTTAGGACCATGAGCCACCAGATGGACGGCTTAGATTAAGGAATGGGGCCCACTTACAAGTGGTGGGTTATATCGGCCAATGGAGAGGATGACTCCTCCCATGGTGGATTCAGATCCGATAGATAATCTCATGATCCAAGGCATTTGGGTGGCATGGATGGGTCCCACGATCACTGTGGGAGCCACAAAAGGGATGGTGATCCTCCCCTATTTAGTGGTTTTGAAGCCCACATGCCGCTGCGACTCTCTCATTGAGCTAGGAGCCCTAAAACTGCCTCTGCCCCAACAGTTAGGATTTGATGAAGTGGAGGGTCGAGATTTCAAGATCCAACGCACGCGCATGCCAACATGGAAAGGAGAGGGAGAGAATCTTTCTGTTTTTGGAAAGCCAGCCACATGAGGGTTCTACTGCCGTCGAAATTCGTGTGCACACGAGTGCCTATCAACGTGCACGAAAAGGTGGGTTTAGATAAGAATTTCCTGGACTACTTTATGGATGATTTAGATCATCTAAGGGAATGATCGTGGTGGCCAGCGGTGGTGATAAATGGATGGCCCAATTTTGAATTTGCGTGTGTGGCGGGAAAGCAGGAGGAATTCTACTTTTTTGTTTTCAATTTTCATCAAGTCAGCGTTGGTTTTGACCCAGCAATGGTCCCATGTACATTGTGTGTACATGGGTCTGTGCACATGCGGCAGTTCAAAAATGGGACCCACACGATCCTTCGAGAAATCTGAACCAATGATTCTCTTAAAGGGTCAGGTTAAACACCCTTGACGGTGGATTTATGTTTTTAGCTGGGCTGATCTAATCGTTTAATGTTTAAAGAGATTAGTTATTAGGTTTTAAGTTAGGATTAGGATTAGGATATGGGTTGTCACAATCTCAAATTTGTTTTGAATATGATTTGATTGTCCATATGACTTCTTGACATGATCCAATACAAATGTGAAATGCATAAGTCAAGTTAAATGGTTGGATTGTGACCTTGCAAGGTAGATGTGCTCACTATGGTGTAGATATCGGGCTACTAGTTTGTCTCATATTTTTTTCTTATTTTATAAAGTGGTTGGTGAGTAAGATTTGTCTTAAGTTTCAATGGCCTCTTAGAGTGATCTTAGACCGGACTCGATGAGAGTTGCAACTAATGAAATTTTCTAGAGTTGTTCGTGGTTCACAAAGGTGGTCTCCTTGTGAATCATCTGATGATGATATCCTGAATTCCCACACGTCTATATACATCCTACGGTTTAATGGTAACGCCCGAGTACTTAAAGTATAGGGTGTTACAATTCCCACCTATAAGCATACCAAATTTCAGCCCCAACTGACCCCATTTGAGCCTCCAAAAGGGTGGACCAACATGGTGGACTACCAGAAATTTCTGCTGTGCAGTCCAGCAACATTGTCCCATAAAACCATAATTTATAAATATTTTCTCTGATGGTGGGCCACCTGTCTGGGTCCCACCTTATTGTATACATGATGAGGGACCTTGGCCCTCAATTTTAAGAATTTTAGAGGCCATGGATCCACTCCTTTGGTGTGCCTAAAATCAGGACAACAACATATATGTTGCAGAATTTTTGTTTCTACCTTGCTTTCTTCTTTGTAATTATGGAACTTATTAGGCCCAGCCCATTAGGGCTTTTGTGCATGTCTGTGGGGCCCACCCTATGATGTTTCTAGAGGCCCTTGGGGCCATTTTTATGGGGCCAACTAGCTGGACCAGCTGTCCATGATGGACGTCCAGCTAGGGGACGTCCACCATGGGGTAGCCATCCCTGGCCAGGCCCACCATGGTGTATATTTTCATCCACACCGTCCTCCCCTTTGGGTGTCACTCATGTGGAGGTTAGGTCCACCCTGAGTGGACGTCCCATGTGGGGCCCATCTTGGACATGTGGAGCCCACCTTGATGTAATGCATGGCCAGGCCGTCCATGACCTTGGGTCGTCCCACCCTTGGGACGCCCATGCTTGGGGCTGTAAGTGCAATAGTTATTTGCCCCTTTTGTTGTCAAATTTTGTGGTGCCAAAAACACAATCTATGTCTTGTGTTGCATGTTGATTTGTATTTTCAAGTCACTGCATTAATGCTAAGCTAAGAACGGTGATCTACTTCAAGAAGTTGAAGTTCAAGTTATTTGTCTACTTCTGTAAGCTTCGATGATCAAAATATTTCAAGAGCTACATCAGAAGACAAGTTCTTGTTCAAGTCTCAAGTACAACTCAAGAATAACAGTACAAGATGAAGTCCAAGCTTTAGAAGATCTCAAGTTCAAGCTACGTCAGAGATCTCAAGCTTCACAATCTTCAAAGGTCAACCAATATCTTAAGAAATGAAGACACAATGTCCATACTTCACATTTAAGGTATGAATGACCTTAGTTTAACCTTAGGGTAGGTTACTTTGTATACATAATTCAAATTGAATATTTTTATAAGTATTTGGTCTATTCTAAGACCAGTCCTGGACTCTGTTTGACTAGTCGTAGAACTGGCTCGACCAGACCAAGAAATTCCAAGACCAGTCCTAAGTTGTTGCAAATTTTCAGAACTTTTTTGTTGAGCTTCGACCAGTCCTGGAGTCTGCTCGACCGGTCGTAGGAACAGTGTCGACTCATTCACGACCAGTTCTGCAGCTATGACTCAAACTCCAGGAACCATTCTTGGATCCTCACGACCAGTCGTGGGATGATCACGACCAGTCTGGAGGCCTCACGACCAGTCGTGGACACCCAACGACCAGTCGTGGAACGGTTTTATCCGATCGCGCTTAAAATTTTAAAATGTAGTTCGACCTACGACCAGTCGTGATGGCCACACGACTAGTTGAAGACGCGATTTTTGTATCTATAAATAAAACACGAATTTAAGAATTCTTCAAGAATTCAATTTCAAGAAAAATCAAGGCATCACTCTGAGATAAGTTTGTGTTAATTCTTAAGCTACGCTGCGCATATTTAATATTCTCTTTTGTTAGCTTTATTTATTTGATTTTGTTTCTGCATTCCAATCTAAATTGAAAAGAGGAATTACTGTATTCCTTCTTCTTGGAATCAAAATCAAATAGAGCTAGCCTAACTGGTTTAATTTAAAATCAATTAGAAATTAGAACCATATCAAAGTGAGTATTGGACATTGAACTTCTATATTCGAACTTCTACTCCGATTGGTTCTTCCGGGCTACAACAAAAGGAGAAATCCAGGTATTTTACTTTATTGTAAATTTCCTTGTTTTTGATTTTTGTTTGAGATTAAGCCAGAAAAATCTCAATCTTGTGGTTATCTGAGGAGAGCTAGAAAACTCAGAAGTGGGGTTTTTTGAATTGTGTAAGCCCATTTGAAAGACACAATTGTGAAGGTTTTAGGTGAACCTGTGAAACCTATTTTCATAGTGAATGCTGATACTGTTGTTTAACAGTTGGTGTACACATAGGCGAACCATTATACTTCTTTGTGTTTTGTGGTTTGAATGTTTGTTTGAATTTCGATATCTTTTATCATTCAAAGCTATGGAATGTATATGTGGATGTGAATGTTGTAATCCTTTACATTTCAAGCATTGCGAGGAATGTTGTAATAGTTTAAAATTTAATTTCTTGCTATTTCCTTTCAGTTTGAGTTTTTGATATTCAAATTGTTCTAGTAAGGTTGTCTTGTCATAAACCCTTGGTTTTTATGGTGCAAGGTTGTCCTTAGAACAACATTGGTATCAACCTCTCTATTTTATTATTTGAAGATTGCTTTACATTTTAGTACTGTGATTTGTTTAAAGTTCTATCTTTCAAGGCTATCTTATTTAGTTAAATTCTGCTGTTAAAGTTTTAATTTGTCATAGTCCTATTCACCCTCCCCCCTCTAGGACATATAGCTAGGCTTTTTCAAGTGGTATCAGAGCCTAATAGCTCATTTTAATTGTTATTTGGATTTATTTCCTAAGCTAATCGATCTAAGCTATTTATAAGATGTCAAATTTTGAAAGCCTTTCAGTCACTAGGCCTCCACCATTTGATGGCTCCTACTATGCCTATTGGAAAGCCAGGATGAGGTTTTTCCTCAAATCAATGGATGAGAGTGTGTGGTAAGCCACGGTGACTGAATGGATCCCTCCTACCACTGAAGTGACTGGTAACGATGGATCAAAATCAATGAGAATAATACCTTATTTTTCTTGGACCACACTTCAGAAAAGTGAGAGTAGTGCCAATGCAAAAGCACTAAATGCAATCACTTGCACACTATCACCGGATGAATTCAAAAGAATTATATCCTACGATACTGCAAAGCAAGCTTGAGATATTTTAGAAATGACACATGAGGGTACATCAATTGTCAAGAAGTCTAAAGTCCAAATCCTCACAACCAAATTTGAGGAAATACATATGGAAGAAAATGAAATGTTCATGGACTTTTATACAAGACTAAATGACATTGTAAACTCTATGTGGGGTCTTGGTGATAAAATCCCAGAAATTAAAGTGTGTACAAAGATACTACGCTCACTACCTGAACGGTTCAACTCAAAGGTGACTACGATCCAGGAACTTCGTGATACGGACAATATGAGGGTAGAAGAATTAGTTGGGTCTTTACAAACCTATGAGTTAAACTTTAAAGCTCCTAAAGGTAAATCTAGAGCCCTTAAGTCTTCCAAATGTATTTCTTAGGAAAATTCTGATTTTGAAAATTTTGAAGATGATATGGCTCTCTTAGCGAAAAAGTTTTATAAGATTTTCAAAAGTAAAAAGAAGGTAGACTTTCAAAAGTTAAATGATAAGAAAAGATCTAAATCTAAATCTAAAACTTGGAAATCTTTAAAAGATAGTCAATGTTACAACTGCCAAGAATATGGGCATTTAGCAAACAAGTGTCCTAAAAAGGACAAACCTAAAAGGAAAGGAATGCTGACTACTTGGGATGAATCTTCTGGTACTGAAGCCTCTTCTGAATCAAAAGATTCTGAAACCGAGTCAAGCAATGAAGTCAAAGCTCTTATTACTCTAGCCAAGTTCACTTTTTCAGATCATGATGATTCTACTAATGAAGAAAATCTGAATAGTGATCATGAAAATGAAGAAGATCTTCAAGATGCTTACAATGCCCTATACAAGGAAAGTTGTAAGATTGTAGTAAAATTAAAGCTTCAAAAAGAAAAGTTTTCAAAGCTTAAAGATAATTTTGAAACTATTGTTTTATAAAAATCTCATCTTTCAAATTGTTTTAAAAAATGCAAATGTGATCTAAATTTCAAAACCACCCTTATTGAAAATCTGAAATCTGAAAATGATAAACTTAAACTTGAAGTCTCTTCCCTTTTGAGTTTAAAGGATACATGGAGGTATGCTCAAGGTGATCCAAAATTGGAAAAACTTTTAACTGGGTCAAGAAAATGTAGCGACCGATCTGGTTTGCGATACGATATAAATATTCCTCTTAAATAGAAGAATACTCCTGCCATGTTTGTGAAAGGAGAGTCCTCAAACTTAAAAGAGAAAAGTTCTAATTAAAAGTTTTCTAAAAATACTAAAACTTTTCAATCTTTCAAAACTAAAAGTAATCATATCAACTACAAAAATCAAAACCGAAACCCTTTAGCTGAGAAAATAGTTGATATACTTAAGGAGCTCTTAAAATCTAATTCAGTGGGTCAGTCTTACAACAACTACAAATATAAGAAGACCAACTATACTCCTAAACCCAAAATAGTTATGAAATGGGTTTCTATGGTTACCTGCTTGGTTGCCCACACTGCATTCAAAGCGATAAGCAATTCAAAGTGGTACCTAGATAGTGGGTGCTCCAGGCATATGACAGACGACAAGGCTTTATTCACCGACCTTAAAGATATTACTGATGGGTCAGTCACATTTGTTGATGGTAGCAACTGCAAGATTATTGGCCAAGGTACGGTTCAAGTCTATAACCTTCCCTTATTTAAGAATGTTTTATATATTGAGAGGCTAAAACACAACCCGTTAAGCATATCTCAAATATGCGATAACAATCAAAGCGTGAACTTTTCTAATCAAGGTTGTGAAATTTTAAACAAAAAGGGTTCTGTAATATTAACTGGTCGCAGGACTTCTGAAAACTGCTATATTGTAAGCGATGGTAGCTCATCTAATCAATCGTGCTACATGGTCCATACCGATGAGACAAAATTATGGTATAAACACCTTGGACATGTACACTACCGTAATTTATAGAGATTGAGCAAAGGAGAACTAATAAGAGGTCTACCTAAACTTCAAAAAGTAGACAAAATATGTGGTGAATGCTAGATTGGTAAACAAACTAGGAGTTCTCACAAAAAGGTGAACTCCAATGCCACATCAAGACCACTCGAGCTTCTTGTAACGACTTGAAAATCTCTGTACTATGGCTCGAGTACCACCTCGACCAGAAATCACTTAGAATTAAATCCTTTAGAAATTTGGCAAAGTTAACTAGGTGCTAAACTAGATTAACCATGAAATCCGTTGGAATACCTTTAAATACGATCTGCAAGACCCAAAACTTGTAGAATCATTGACGCTAGGTTACCCTAAAGTCTAGGATCAAACTCATTACCCGACTGCTCTCGAGAACAAATTGAAACTCCGTATTAGGTCTAGACCACACATCAGGAATCCGAATAATACGAAGTTAAGGAATTAGGATCGCCTCACTGGGCTTGACAACCATCTCGGAAATCAAGTCCAGACAGTGTTCCACGACCGTTCGCTCGAGTCCGGAGCGAGAGAGTGTGAAAACCCTAGATTTCTTTACAAAATAAATATCTTGAATAGTGATCTGGCACATGTCGCTTGCAGACATTTTATAAGCAACCAGACCGTCAAAATCTGACCCAAATACACCCTCGGATCAGGAAAAATTTCATAAACATTTACATGTACTTGGAATTTTTGATCGAAGTCCGCTGACCGTTGAACTGAAACTGGTCCGCCACGTGTGATCTGGAAACCCTACTGGAACGAAAACTTAACTTCACCTAGATCCAGGATAGGTGAGCTTAAGTCCGACTTTTGGCTCAAGGAGGCCCGCCAGAAATCCTCCGTTGAGCTGAAACGATGCCGCTTTGGTTATAACATAAGTATACCTTGAACTTAAGTCTATTTCAGAGAATTTTTAGGATATATAAAGAGCTTAGAGCACCCTCTCTCACAGCCATACGAATTTGGGATAAACCCTAAATAAGAAGAGAGAAAAAGAGAGAGAAAGCTAGAGAGTTGTGGGAGAATCTCCCTGCTACTGTTTTCAGTCACCACACGGGCTGCACCACCCCTTTCTTGTCGCTTTCCGGGCGATACCAACTCCGTTTTAAGGTAAGAAACCCTAACCCTAAATCTGTTTTAGGGTGTGGAGGTTATAGGTTATGAAATAACTAACCTATTTCATTCTTTAGGCTACTAAGGTGCCAAATACGGAAGCCTAACGAACCTAGCTGATTTGTTGCAATCCTAAGGTGTAAGGTAAGGACTTTAGGTGTATAGGTTACGGTTTTCAACACTTTCAATGTCAGATAATGATAGATTCATGATCTGCATGTAATTGCACATGTACAAAGTGCTTTCTGTTTTTTGTTTAGATTAAAGATGTAGAATATGAAATTTTACATACTCTAGGTATACGTAGAAATACCGTATACGTATAAATTTTGGAAATTTGCTTGCCATGGTTATTTGTTGTATGGATATATGGTATATGAATAAAATACTTATTTGGCGAAAGGAATCGCCATAATACATGTTTGTTTATATACACTATGTATGTTGAAATTGTGTATTCTAGAAAATACCGTATACGTATAAATTTTGGAGGTGTATTTGTCATGATTATTTGCTGTATGAATATGATATACAAGGATAAAATACTCACTTGGCGAAAGGATAGCCCTAATGCATGTTTTACTAACATACATCATGTATGTTGAAATTGTGTATTCTAAGTGTTTGTGAAAATGCTTGTGAGAGCAAGTGCTTAGATGTTAATGCCTTAGATAGGTGTTGAGATGGGATTCTCAACTACCTTAGAGACCTGTATGATCTCCTCCATGTGGCTGTTTACTTTAGGCGCTTACTTAGGAAACACATGTATTTGTATTTTTGTTTACATAGTGTTTTACAATATGCTTCATAACATGCTTTATGATATGTTTGTTAACATGCTTGATTTACTTTGTCTATTATGCTTTACTATACATGTTCGGAATGAGTATCGATTGAGTTTGGGACTATGTCTATAGTCCAGACATTCGGTACCAGACTTGGGATCGTGGTTGAGATTCATCTCGCCATGTAAGATGTGTTTGGCGAACCCGAGTCGTACTTCGGTTGGCGATAGTGGTTGGCCACACGAAGTGCTTCTGCGCTTCATATCGCTCAACTTGTTGTGCGCCCGAGCTAGCCGAGCACGTCAAGTAACCCGATATGTCTAATGTATGTTCACCATGTTTGGTCGCTACTGCTTGAACCTAGGGTACCAAACTTACTAGTGGAATCCCATTAACCATGGTACCTCAATCCGCTAAGACTCATGAGCTGGACATGGTGGTATGGGACACCGTGGTCGAGCTGTTGGCCTACGCTGGGGCCACGTGCCTCCCCGTAGTGACCAGTGTGTAACCAGACTCGTGAGCTGATTATGGTGGTATGGGACACTATATTCGAGTTGTCGGCCTACAGTACTTGATGGGTGATGGGGGAGTGGTGCAACGATTCCGTGTAACAGCCCTGACAGCCCTGACCGTATCCGGTGTAGTGACCTCGAGCGTACTCTAAACCTATAGTGAGGCGACGAGCCTTCCCGTAGTAACAGAGTATAAGCTAGGCCTGTATTGATAAGATAATGGGAGAGTGGTGCGACGATTCCGCGTAACAGCCCTGACAGCCCTTGCAGTGACCTAGAAACACACCATCATATGAGATTGTTTAGGACTGACAACCCTAGAATGGATCATGTTTGGGAATGATACAAGGGAGGTACCTTAGTTTCCCAATCCTGCTGTCTGAAATGGACTTATAAAAACTCGGTAATCATGCTCATCACTCATTGCATGTGCCTGGAAGATGTGGAGCATTGAGGGATGAAAGCATCCCGCGAACGAAGAGGGTGTTGCATGAGGGAGTATGTCAGTGAGGGCATCCATGATGACTACATTCATACTTGCATTAATAAGAGTAGTTAGGAATGTTTGATTTTACTGCTTTAACATTACTGCTTGACTGAATTGATAACATGATAACTTATGCCTTATTGTTCCACTGAGTTAGCTACTCACTCCTACGTTACGGGACGATGTTGCGCACACCAACCAGACTCTGTCTCAGGTTTAGATGAGCTAATGACTCAGGAGGCGGAGCCTGGCTACGACGAGGACTAGGACAAGTTCTCCTATATGCAGTATGCTGGCGGCTTCGACTAGACTGCCGGATCGACGGGATTTGCTGCGATTATACCCTTAGATGTATTTTTGACTTTTTGAAACATTAAATAGATATATGTATATGGTGACTCAGATGGGTTCATACTCTGGAAAAATAAATGATTTTGTTTCTTTTACATACATGTATATACAGTTTCAGTCTTCCGCTTGCCTTTATACAATTGATCTGGAGTATGAATTGCTATTTTGGTATAATCTCACTCATGTTTATTGCTCTAACACAGACAACATTTAATCATCATTATTTATGTTGCATAAGTGATACGTTGGAACTCGGGAGTTGAGTTATACTCGACCCCCGATTTTCATGGAGTTACAAGTTGGTATCAGAGCATGATTTTGATTAAATCGGACCTGAGTTCTATTCCCACGACGTACGCTGACACATTACAACTTAGGAGGGTGTGAGAAAAATATAGAAACAGTCCTAGGTCTTCCCGATTTCGCCATTCGGCGAAGTTCATCGAAAATAGGCATTTTGATCGAGTTCGTACTCGATCCTGATCGCACGTAACGATCCCAAATCACTTTTAGACCATCTATTGATGTGTCTAGATCACAATACACCTTATCCCAGCAGTCAAAAATCTACAAATGTCAATATGTGTTCAAAAGTGCCCGAAACTGCCCGAAATAAAGCGAATCAAGGTCGGGGGCCTACCCACACTAATCCAGAGGTACCCAGGGTGGAACCCAGTGATTTTTGGGGCTTAGGGGACTGGACGAACAAGACCATAGGGCCCATTTTTAAAAATTCAAATTTTTTTGGCGAGGCCTCGCCACTTTTCTGGCTGGGCCAGGCCCGCGGCCTGGGCTGATTGGTTTTGGGGGTTTTATAAACCCCCTGGTACCACTCCCGACCTATTTTCATTACCCAAAATCGCACCTCCTTCACAAACACCCTCCCCAAGCCATTTTTCCCTCTTGCCTTGCTGCCCTCTCTCGCAAATCGCCTTTCCAATCCTCTTCTCTACTGTTTTCGACCACAGCTTACCCACTTCCATCGTGCATTGCAGCCCTCCTCTCCTTTCCCTCTTCATTTCTCTCATTTAGACCCCCACACGCCCATTAGAGATCTAAAATTCATGGGAGCTTCCTAACCCACCCGTTCTCTCCATTTTCCTTCTTAAACCCTTCTCTTTTGGGCCCCTATAAGATCTGTTGGGCCCTAAATCCGTGGAGAACCCATATTCCCAGCCCTTTCTCTCCTATTCCGTAATTTTCCATGGCCTTTTTTGAAGTCGTTACGGCCATTTTCTCCATCTCCACCATCCTCTCTCTGATGGGCAAGAGAAAGAGTGCCGCTGATGAGGCTGGGCCTAGTCGCCCTACACGATCAAGGCGACCGAGAGACACCGCCGCTAGCTCGAGCTTTGCCCAGGAGTTTCGCAAGAAGCGGGACCTTGATCCCCGGATCCCTGTTGAACGAGTTGGCGGCGCTACCTCATGGAGTCAATGAGGACTGCAGGATTCTCTTTGAAGCCCAGGTGGATGGACGGCTATTTGGAGAATACTATTTGTTCGAGCAAGTGGAGGCGGCCCTCTGTGGTCTGCTATTTGAGGTCAGAGGTCGTGCCAATCCTGGCACTGTCAGAGCCTTCTACGACAACATTCGTGAGCCTACACTAGAACCTTTGCAGTTCCGGCTCTTAGTTGGGGTGGATTTGTTTGTCACCATTGATGTGAGGGTGATCGCACTACTTATGAATATGCCCCTTGGTGACATACATGCTAGCGAACTGAATTTGGGGACTGCTCGTGAAAGGGATCATTGCACACGATACCTTTGTAGTGGCCGACTAGCTGAGTGGCAGCCGAACAAAAGCCTGCTAGCGTCCCACATGTCAGACGACTTCCGCCTACCACATCACATCTTCACATACAACCTCTACCCCTGACACAGTAATCGCAGCGAGTGCACGCGACTTATGGTTGACCTTCTGTACCAAGTGGGGCAGAGGGCGAACTTGTGTGTGCCCACATTCATGTTGCGACAGATCGTGAATATTGCACGCTCCACCAGGAGCTCTGATTTGCTTCCTTTCGGCCGACTCATATGCAGGATTGTACTGGAGTATGGCTATAGTCTAGGGGTGAAAATGCCAGTACCGGTCCACCAAATCGATGAGAATACCCTCAAGCAGATGAAACTTGGGGTACGGTGACAACGGGCCCGACATGGGGAAGGTGAGGATGAGATTGAGAGCGAAGAAGACAAGAGTGAAGATGGGAGTAAAGTTGAAGAAGAGGAAGAAGAACCTGAGGCCCAGGACACAGAGGAGAGTTCACCTCCTGCGGCTCAGGAGCAAGACATGGATCGGGCTGCCATAGATGCGCGTTTAGCCCGTCTTGAGGAGGGCTAAGCCGCCCTACAATAGGAAGTCGGGCAGGTCCGAACCAAGCTCAGCAAGGTGTCTCGCACCTTGAAGGTCATCCTGTGTTGTCTACAGGACAAGAATGCCCCTCCTCCATTGCCTGATTCGGATGCCTAGCCATCCATACTACTGCTTGTAGTTATTTTGGTTTCCTCTATAGTAGGTTTATGTTTCATGTTGATGATGTAGTAGTTAGTAGTATGTTTTAAGTGTTTGATGTTGTGGATGTATTGGCTCACATGTAATTTCTGTCATGATTCATGTAACTCTGTATTCAATGTATTATGACAATTTTGGGTAAATGAAAAGCATGCAGCCTCTTTTGTTATGAGATGTGTGGAATGCTTTAAGTGCTAAATAATGTGCTACTATGCTTTATCTCACGTCCATTGCACCCTATGTTGTATAGGGCATGTCGCGGCAGTATACACGGAGCACGGCACATCTCCTTCTCACTGGCTCAATGGACCAGACTCCTTCTGGTAGAGGTGGTCATACAGTCTAGGGTTCTGGCTCTGATAGCATTCTGCTGGTCCTACAGGTGGACTGCCACCTTATACACCCCCGGTTCGCGAGCAGTACAGGGCATCTTCGTCTTCCCAGCATGACCCACAGGCTGTTTCACCTCCTGACAGGTTTGAGCAGATGATGATGATGATGCAACAGCAGCATCAACAACTTCTCGCAGTTTTATCGGCTCAGGGTGGCAGTGCGGCTCCACCTTCACCATCTACACAGCCAGAGACCGCTGAGCCTCCTGCTCAGGCTGAGGCTACACCTCCCCCTACGCCTTATGTACCCCCTACTGGAGATGTCGGTACACGCCGCCTACTCGAGCAATTCTAGCGCTTGAGGCCTCCCTCATTCACGGGTTCTCACAGACCTGAGGGGCAGAGTTTTGGTTAGACCGCATCTCCAAGATGCTTCGGATGTTGCACTATACTAAGGCAGAGCAGGTGGAGTTGGCCACTTTCATGTTCGAGAGGGAGGCCAGTTTATGGTGGGACAGCGTGCTGCGGTCTGTCGCAGAGGACTATGCGTGTACCTGGGAGGCATTCGAGTTCTGGTTCCACGAGAAGTATTACACGCAGACCTACAGACATGAGCGGGAGGATAAGTATCTACGCCTATGGCAGGGAGACATGACGGTTACTGAGTATGAGCACCGCTTCACAGAGTTGGGCCGCTTTGTCCCGACTATCCTTGTCAACGAGCAAATGCGGATGCGTCATTTTTCTGGAGGTTTGCGACCTGATATACGGTCGAAGATATGCTATATCAGTATACCTACTGATGTGGCGCTAGTTCACATGTCTATGACGGCCGAGCAGGATGTGGACCGGTTGACCCGTTCTTGTGGTACTCTGGTTCCGAGACCACGACTGGAGGTACAAATCAGGCCTATCCTAGGCAAGAGGCCTTGTGCTGGCTCGCCTCCCAGGATCGCAGCGCTAGTGGCTCCAGTGGGCGCCCTATTGTGACCTGTACGTATTGCAGGAGACAGGGTCATTCTATTGGGAGTTGTTTCGCGCGGATGAAGGATAGCGGGTTCTCTCCGCCGCAGATGATTGGTTATCTCACCCACTGTAACACCCTGAAATTCGGGGGTCGAGAATGAACTCAACACCCGAGTTCCAGCGCATCACTTATGCAACATACACGATGCCGGTTAAATGTTGTCTGAGTTAGCGCAATAAACATGAATGAGATTAAACCAAAACAGTAATTCATACTCTAGTTCAATTGCATTAAAAAAAAAAAACAGCGGAAGACTGAAATTTTATATTCAAGTAGGTAAAGTAACAAAATTTTCTGAACTCCAGAGTATGAGTACTAGCTGAGCACCAATATACATGTAATGTTTGTAAATCAAAAACCCAAAATACATCCTCAAAAGAGGCCCCGAGAATCCCGCGTTGCAGCCGGCCTAGGCGTAGCTGTCAGAATACTGCATGAAAGAGAACTCCTCCTGGTCCTCATCAACGTCGGGCTCTGGCTCCTGAACCAAGGCGCCCTCTAACCCTGCAACAAAGTCTGGTTGGTGTGTACAACACCGTCCCGTAACGTGGGAGTGAGTAGCTAACTCAGTGGAACAATAATGCATAAGTTAACATGTTATCAAATCAACCAAGCAGTAATGATAAAGCAGTACAAATCAAGCATTTCTAACTACTCTTGTTAAATGCAAAAATGATATGACATGATGCTGTATGCCCTTGCCAAACCACCCTCAAGCGACATCATCTTACGTTCGCGAATGCTTAACTCCCTCAGTGCGCCACATCTACAAAGCACATGCGGTGCGATGATGCTCGTGATTGCCAAGTTATTATTAGTCCATTTCAATCAGCAGTATTGGGAAACTAAGGTACCTCCCTTATATCATTCCCAACATGATCCATTCTAGGGTCGTCAATCCTAGTTATTCTCATACGATGTTATGGTTTGAGAAGCTTAGTGATGGCATCGCAAAGGGTTCGTCACCCGTCAGCGCGGATACAGATCTCACCGTATGCGGCTCAATTGCTGGCCGTCAGCTCGAGTACAGGTCTCACCGTACTTGGCTCAATCACTAGCCGTCAGCTCAAGTACAGGTCTCACCATACTCGGCTCAACTCACACTCTAGTTGCTGTGAAAGGCTCGTGGCCAATCACAGATACTTAGAGTACACTCGATGATACCACGGAGGACTCGTCGCCCGTCAGCACGAGCACAGATCTCACCGTACTCGGCTCTCGCCGAAGTATCGACAGCTCGAATACAGTGTCCCATACCACCGTATTCGGCTCACGAGATAGTTGCGCAATGGTCACTACGGGGAGGCACATGGCCCCAGCATAGGCCGACAGCTCGACCACGGTGTCCCATACCACCATGCCCGGCTCATGCGTCTTAGCGGATCTAGGTACCATGGTTAAACGGGAATCGCCACTGGTAAGTTTGGTACCCTAGGTTCAAGCAGTAGCGACCAAACAAGGTGAACACACAACTACACTTCGGTTTAATTGGCGAGCTTGACTAGCTTGAGCGCACCACAAGTTGAGCGATATGGAGCGCAAAAGCACTCCGCGTGGCCAACCACTATCGCCAACCGAAGTACGACTCGGGTTCGCCGGACCCGTCCTTTGTGGCGACATGAATCTCAGCCACAATCACAAGTCTGGTACCGAGTGTTTGGACTATATTCATAGTCCCAAACTCAAACAGTTTTCATCGTTAGCAGGTGAAATAAAGCATGATAAACAAGCAATACAATCATGTTAGTAGGCATGTTATAAAGCATGAAGTAAAACATGAAGTCAAGCATGTTGCAAAGCATGTTGTAATGCATGTAACAAAGCACTATCCCCATAGGGATACAATTGTGTGTGCAATACAATCAAGTGGTTGCGGTGAACCACCGCATGGAGGGGATCCTACATGTCTCTAAGGGAGTTGGAAAACTCATATCAGCGCCTATCTAAGGCACTAGTACATACACATGTACACATACCTGCACTTATACAAACACTTAGAATACACTTTTCCAACATACATGACGTATGTTAGGCAAGTTCGTAATCGGGCTGTCCCTAAGCCTCGAGAGTATTTTTCCCGTGTATATCATAATCATACGGCAAATAATCATCACAATTATATTTCCAAAATCCGCACGTATGCGGAATTTCTGGAATACACAATTTCCACATATATGACATCTACACATGAACATGTATTTTTGCGATCCCTTTCGCCAAACTAGCATTTTATCCACACATGATATAATCAAACATTAAATAAACATGTTAAACATTTTCTCAACAAAAATACGTATACGGTATTTCTACGTATATCAAGAGTATGTAAAATTCCATATTCTTTATCGCTAATCGAAACAGGAAACGGAAAGCACTTTGTACATGTGCATTTGCATGCAGATCATGAATCTATCATTATCTGACATTGAAAGCGTTGAAAACCGTAACTTATACGCTTAAAGTCCTCACCTCAGCCCTTGGAATTCCAATGAATCAGCAAGAGGGTTGGTGCTTCCGTATACGGGAGTTTCTTAGCCTAAAGAGCGCATTCAATTAGTCTTTCCTTAACCTATCACTAATCAGGCTCAAATTAGACCTAGGGTTAGGGTTTCTTACCTTCAAATGGGGTGGAAACCGCCGGGAAATCCCTTGGAATAGAGCGGTGTAGGCCGTGGGAGAAGTGGAAGCAGCAGGAGGAAGATCGGCCTCGATCTCCACAAGTTTCTCTCTCCTTTCTCTCTTTCTCTCTTAGGGTTTGGACCCAAATTCGTATGGCTGTGAGAGGGGCTGTTCTAAGCCCCTTTTATAGCCTAGAACATAACCAAAATAGACTTAGGTTCAAGGGTGGCTGCATATATAGGCAGTTCGCCACTTTCCAAGCTCAAAAGGGGTGTTCTGGTAGCCCTCTTCGAGCCAAACGTCAGACTTAAGCTCACCCTCAGAGGATCTACGTGGGATTACGTTTTCGGCTCGATCGGATTCCCAGATCGCACGTGGCGGACCACTTTCAGTTCAACGGTCCGTGGGCCATGATCAGAATTTCTGTGTACATGTAAATGTTCCTGAAAATTTTCTTAATCCGAGGGTGTAATTTGGTCTGATTCCGACGGTCAGGTTGCTTAATACTGACGCGCAACCGAAAGGTGCCAGATCACTATTCCAGATATTTTCTCTTGGATGGAAATAGTGTTTTTCACACTCCCTCGCTCCGGAGTGAAAATAATGGCCGTGGGACATCGGAATCATCTGATTTTTGAGATGATTGTCAAGCCCAGTGGGGCGGTCCTGGTTCCTTAGTTTCGTGTTAATCGGACTCCCGATGTGCGATCTAGACCTCATACGAAGTTTCGTTTCAGTCCCGAGAGCAGACAGGTAATGAGTTTGGCTCTAGACTTTAGGATAACCTAGAGTCACCAATTCTGCAAGTTTTGGGTCTTGCAGATCGTATTTAAAGCGATCCCAACGGATTTCATGATTTACCGAGTTTAGTACTTAGTTAACTTTGTTAAATTTCTAAAGGATTTAATCCTATGTGATTTCTGGTCGAGGTGGTACTCGGCCCAATGTACGGAAATTTTCAGGTCGTTACAATCTACCCCCCTTAAACAAAAAATTTCGTCCTCGAAATTTATACCTTTTCGTAGTCCTCGAGAATCTGAGGGTAGTTCTTTCTGACCTCGGCCTCAGTCTCCCAGGTAGCTTCCTCCTCGGAATGATGTGTCCAAAGCACCTTCACAAGTGGGATGACCTTGCTACGTAGTACCTGCTCCTTCCTATCAAGGATACGCGTCGGGCGCAGCTCGTACGTAGCATCCTCACTCAACTGTACCTGCTCCCATCTGATGATATGCGTAGGATCAGGAACGTACTTCTTCAGCATAGAGACATGAAATACGTTGTGTACAGAAGCAAGCGGCGTAGGCAAGGCGAGACGATACGCCACATCACTCACTCGATCCAGTATCTGAAATGGACCGATAAATCTCGGTGTGAGCTTCCCCTTCTTTCCGAACCGAAGGACTCCCTTCATAGGGGAAACTCGAAGGAAGACATGATCCCCGACATCGAATCTTCTTCGGGAATGGGCTGGCTTACTTGGGCCGGCATCATCAGCCGCGGTTTTCCTCTTTCCCATGAGAGATAGGATGGAGGAAAGAGAGAAAATGGTGGCCACCACACCAAGGAGGGCCATGGAAATTTGCCCAAAATGGGATTTAAGGGGCTGATCTCTTTGCTCCACCACAAATAATCAATGCAATGGGTGTGGGAGGAGCCCAAGAGGTAGGAAATGAAGAAGAAACAAGAAGGAAGTGGGATGGGTTTGTATCTTACCCGATTTTGAGCTCCAAGGAGGGATATGAGAGCTCCAACTTGAGAAAATGGGGAAAGGGAGAAGCTAGGGCTGTTGTGGAAGGTTGGGATGTATGTGATATGGAAGAAAAATGGAAGATTTGGAGGTTGGAGGGATGGGTTTTTGGAGAAAATCGAAAATGGGGTGGAGGTGCTTGAAAAGAGGGGTGAAATGGAAAGAGGGGGCTTCCAGCCCTATTTATCCTAACCAAAACCGAAAATGGCACGTGCCATGAGGTAGGGGGGGTCAAACCGACCCAGCCCATGCTCGGACCAGCGCCGGAAAATTGACCGGGCGGCGGCGCGCCGCCCGACCCGCGGCGCCGCCGCGGCCGGACTTGGCCGGAGCCGCGCTGCCGCGGCCTGGCCCACCTTGGCACGTGCCCAGGGTGCTGAATGCACCCTGGCTTGGTAAAAAATCGTAATGGGCTGACGTGGGGGGCCCACGAACTCCGTTCGGCTCCCAAACGGGTAGTTTCCGGAAATTTCAGAACCAATCTGATTTTTCCCGATTTTTAACGACTAAAATTTGGTGGGTTGTGATCTTGACATGTCAATAGACGGTCCAGGGGCGATTTGGAGTCCATGTGTGCGGTCATGATCGAGTACAGACTCGATCAACGCGTACGTTTTTAATGAATTTCACCAAACGGTGAAATCGGGGGACCCTAGGACTGTTTCTAAAATTTTGCGCACCCTTCTAAGTATAATGCGTCAGCGTACGCAATGGGGACATAACTCAGGTCCGGTTTTAATCAACATCATGCTCTGATACCAACTTGTAACACCCTGAAATTCGGGGGTCGAGAATGAACTCAACACCCGAGTTCCAGCGCATCACTTATGCAACATACACGATGCCGGTTAAATGTTGTCTGAGTTAGCGCAATAAACATGAATGAGATTAAACCAAAACAGTAATTCATACTCCAGTTCAATTGCATTAAAAAAAAAAAACAGCGGAAGACTGAAATTTTATATTGAAGTAGGTAAAGTAACAAAATTTTCTGAACTCCAGAGTATGAGTACTAGCTGAGCACCAATATACATGTAATGTTTGTAAATCAAAAACCCAAAATACATCCTCAAAAGAGGCCCCGAGAATCCCGCGTTGCAGCCGGCCTAGGCGTAGCCGTCAGAATACTGCATGAAAGAGAACTCCTCCTGGTCCTCATCAACGTCGGGCTCTGTCTCCTGAACCAAGGCGCCCTCTAACCTTGCAACAGAGTCTGGTTGGTGTGTACAACACCGTCCCGTAACGTGGGAGTGAGTAGCTAACTCAGTGGAACAATAATGCATAAGTTAACATGTTATCAAATCAACCAAGCAGTAATGATAAAGCAGTACAAATCAAGCATTTCTAACTACTCTTGTTAAATGCAAAAATGATATGACATGATGCTGTATGCCCTTGCCAAACCACCCTCAAGCGACATCATCTTACGTTCGCGAATGCTTAACTCCCTCAGTGCGCCACATCTACAAAGCACATGCGGTGCGATGATGCTCGTGATTGCCAAGTTATTATTAGTCCATTTCAATCAGCAGTATTGGGAAACTAAGGTACCTCCCTTGTATCATTCCCAACATGATCCATTCTAGGGTCGTCAATCCTAGTTATTCTCATACGATGTTATGGTTTGAGAAGCTTAGTGATGGCATCGCAAAGGGTTCGTCACCCGTCAGCGCGGATACAGATCTCACCGTATGCGGCTCAATTGCTGGCCGTCAGCTCGAGTACAGGTCTCACCGTACTCGGCTCAATCACTAGCCGTCAGCTCAAGTACAGGTCTCACCATACTCGGCTCAACTCACACTCTAGTTGCTGTGAAAGGCTCGTGGCCAATCACAGATACTTAGAGTACACTCGATGATACCACGGAGGACTCGTCGCCCGTCAGCACGAGCACAGATCTCACCGTACTCGGCTCTCGCCGAAGTATCGACAGCTCGAATACAGTGTCCCATACCACCGTATTCGGCTCACGAGATAGTTGCGCAATGGTCACTACGGGGAGGCACATGGCCCCAGCATAGGCCGACAGCTCGACCACGGTGTCCCATACCACCATGCCCGGCTCATGCGTCTTAGCGGATCTAGGTACCATGGTTAAACGGGAATCGCCACTGGTAAGTTTGGTACCCTAGGTTCAAGCAGTAGCGACCAAACAAGGTGAACACACAACTACACTTCGGTTTAATTGGCGAGCTTGACTAGCTTGAGCGCACCACAAGTTGAGCGATATGGAGCGCAAAAGCACTCCGCGTGGCCAACCACTATCGCCAACCGAAGTACGACTCGGGTTCGCCGGACCCGTCCTTTGTGGCGACATGAATCTCAGCCACAATCACAAGTCTGGTACCGAGTGTTTGGACTATATTCATAGTCCCAAACTCAAACAGTTTTCATCGTTAGCAGGTGAAATAAAGCATGATAAACAAGCAATACAATCATGTTAGTAGGCATGTTATAAAGCATGAAGTAAAACATGAAGTCAAGCATGTTGCAAAGCATGTTGTAATGCATGTAACAAAGCACTATCCCCATAGGGATACAATTGTGTGTGCAATACAATCAAGTGGTTGCGGTGAACCACCGCATGGAGGGGATCCTACATGTCTCTAAGGGAGTTGGAAAACTCATATCAGCGCCTATCTAAGGCACTAGTACATACACATGTACACATACCTGCACTTATACAAACACTTAGAATACACTTTTCCAACATACATGACGTATGTTAGGCAAGTTCGTAATCGGGTTGTCCCTAAGCCTCGAGAGTATTTTTCCCGTGTATATCATAATCATACGGCAAATAATCATCACAATTATATTTCCAAAATCCGCACGTATGCGGAATTTCTGGAATACACAATTTCCACATATATGACATTTACACATGAACATGTATTTTTGCGATCCATTTCGCCAAACTAGCATTTTATCTACACATGATATAATCAAACATTAAATAAACATGTTAAACATTTTCTCAACAAAAATACGTATACGGTATTTCTACGTATATCAAGAGTATGTAAAATTCCATATTCTTTATCGCTAATCGAAACAGGAAACGGAAAGCACTTTGTACATGTGCATTTGCATGCAGATCATGAATCTATCATTATCTGACATTGAAAGCGTTGAAAACCGTAACTTATACGCTTAAAGTCCTCACCTCAGCCCTTGGAATTCCAATGAATCAGCAAGAGGGTTGGTGCTTCCGTATACGGGAGTTTCTTAGCCTAAAGAGCGCATTCAATTAGTCTTTCCTTAACCTATCACTAATCAAGCTCAAATCAGACCTAGGGTTAGGGTTTCTTACCTTCAAATGGGGTGGAAACCGCCGGGAAATCCCTTGGAATAGAGCGGTGTAGGCCGTGGGAGAAGTGGAATCAGCAGGAGGAAGATTGGCCTCGATCTCCACAAGTTTCTCTCTCCTTTCTCTCTTTCTCTCTTAGGGTTTGGACCCAAATTCGTATGGCTGTGAGAGGGGCTGTTCTAAGCCCCTTTTATAGCCTAGAACATAACCAAAATAGACTTAGGTTCAAGGGTGGCTGCATATATAGGCAGTTCGCCACTTTCCAAGCTCAAAAGGGGTGTTCTGGTAGCCCTCTTCGAGCCAAACGTCAGACTTAAGCTCACCCTCAGAGGATCTACGTGGGATTACGTTTTCGGCTCGATCGGATTCCCAGATCGCACGTGGCGGACCACTTTCAGTTCAACGGTCCGTGGGCCACTATCAGAATTTCTGAGTACATGTAAATGTTCCTGAAATTTTTCTTAATCCGAGGGTGTAATTTGGTCTGATTCCGACGGTCAAGTTGCTTAATACTGACGCGCAACCGAAAGGTGCCAGATCACTATTCCAGATATTTTCTCTTGGATGGAAATAGTGTTTTTCACACTCCCTCGCTCCGGAGTGAAAATAATGGCCGTGGGACATCGGAATCATCTGATTTTTGAGATGATTGTCAAGCCCAGTGGGGCGGTCCTGGTTCCTTAGCTTCATGTTAATTGGACTCCCGATGTGCGATCTAGACCTCATACGAAGTTTCGTTTCAGTCCCGAGAGCAGACGGGTAATGAGTTTGGCTCTAGACTTTAGGATAACCTAGAGTCACCAATTCTGCAAGTTTTGGCTCTTGCAGATCGTATTTAAAGCAATCCCAACGGATTTCATGATTTACCGAGTTTAGTACTTAGTTAACTTTGTTAAATTTCTAAAGGATTTAATCCTATGTGATTTCTGGTCGAGGTGATACTCGGCCCAATGTACGAAAATTTTCAGGTCGTTACACCCACAGGCTTTATCGACTCCACCTCTACAGACTGCTCCTGTTCATCCTTCTTTCAGACCTCCTGTATCACGCTTCAGGCCGCCTCAACGGCCCTTGGCTCCACAGCCGAACCGTTAGCAGTAGGCTCGAGTGCATACGCTTGTTGCTGAGGCACCTGAGATGTCAATTTCGGCCCCGACGGCTTTTGAGGGTACGGCTCACATTCACAGTACTTCCATTTCCTTATTGGTGGACACTGGATCCACTACTTCTATTATTTCATATGGGGCGGTTAAGCGTCTAGCTTTACGTACTACTCCCACGAAGGGAATGAGACTCACTACGGCCACTGGGACTTTTTCGGATGTCGCACGGATGTATGAGGGTTGCTCAGTGGATTTGGGTAGCAGGACAGTGCTCGTTGACCTCATTGTTGCTCCGCTATGGCACTATGAAGTTATCCTCGGTATGGACTGGCTTACTAAGATGAGGGCAGAAATAGATTGTGATACTCGGGTCGTGACGGCCTATGGAGCTGACGGCACAGCTTTCACGTTTCCAGTGCAGGTCAGTTGGCCCGGCCATGTTGACTGTTATACTACTTTATTAGCGTCGGTCGATGGTCCGGCATTAGAAGATACGCTGGTGGTTCGGGAGTTTACAGATGTGTTTAAGACGATTCCTAGTTTGCCACCTCGGCGCGAGATCGACTTCACCATTGATATTACGCCTGGTGCGACACCTATCTCTTTGCCGACTTATCGTATGCCTCCATGTGAGATGGAGGAACTGCGGAGACAGATTGACGAGCTAGTAGAGAAGGGTTTTATACGACCTAGTGTGTCTCCTTGGGGAGCACCTATACTATTTGTGAAGAAGAAAGACGGGTCACTACAGTTATCTATTGATTACCGTAGGTTGAACCAGGTCACGGTGAAGAACAAGTATCATTTGCCCAGGATAGATGATCTGTTTGATCAGTTGAGGGGGGCGAAGTAATTTTCGAAGATTGATCTGCAGTCGGGGTACCACCAGTTACGCGTCAGAGATGAGGACATGCAGAAGACGGCTTTCAGGACGTGCTTTAGGCACTACGAGTTTCTAGTGATGTCGTTCGGCCTTACGAACGCACTAGCCGTGTTCATGGACCTGATGAACCGGGTATTTCGGCCATTCCTTTACCTATTCGTCATCATCTTTATTGATGACATTTTGATATACTCTACGAGTCGGGAGGAGCACAAGGAGCACCTGAGAGCGGTGTTGGGCACGTTGAAGAAGAACCAGTTGTTCGCACAGTATAAGAAATGCGACTTCTGGCAGGAGGAAGTCAAGTTCCTCGGACATGTAGTGTCCAAGGATGGGATAACAGTAGACCTTGCTAAGCTAGCCGCGGTTCAGGATTGGCAGCAGCCTGGCTCAGTTACCAAGGTGAGGAGTTTCCTTGGTCTGACAGGGTATTACAGACGCTTCATTCGGGATTTCTCGAAGATTGCCAGGCCGTTGTCTTAGTTGACCCGGAAGGACCAGAAGTTTGCCTGGAATGAGAAGGCAGAAGCAGCTTTCAAGGAGCTGAAGGACAGGTTGACATCCGCCCCTGTGCTAGTATTGCCAGAGCAAGGGGAGAAATACACTATATACACTGACGCGTCTCGCATTGGTTTGGGTTGTGTCCTGATGCAGAAGGACAGGGTGATTTCGTATGCCTCGAGACAATTAAGGAAGCACGAGGAGAATTACCCTACACACGACCCGAAGTTGGCAGCTGTCATCTTTGCATTGAAGCTTTGGAGACATTACCTCTACGGAGAGGAGTTCGAGCTTTTCTCCGACCACAAGAGCCATAAGTACATATTCACGCAGCGAGACTTGAATATGAGACAACGCCGATAGATGGAGACCTTGAGGACTTCAAGTTCGAGGTTTCCTACCATCCTGGCAAGGTAAACCTTGTGGCAGACGCGTTGAGCTGTAAGAAGGCTATAGCATTTGCAGCTCCATTGATGATAGCTGAGTGGGACATGGTTGAGTTCGTGCGGGACTTCGAGTAGAGACTCACCATGGAGGAGCCATTTGAGTGCGTTGTGCACGTTCGGGTGCGACCACTTATTGACGACAGGATCATTGAGGCCCAAGAGGGCGATGAGCGATTGTCTGAGCTTCGAGAGCAAGCTAGCGACGCCAAGGACTCCGAGTGGAGAGTTGGTTCTGATGGGGGTCTACGATTCCGTGGCCGCCTATGCGTTCCTGACGTACCTGACTTGAGATATGAGCTTCTCGAGTCTGCCCATAACTCGAAGCTTGCGATGCATCCTCGTAGCACGAAGATGTATCAGGATATGAGACGGTCGTATTGGTGGGATAACATGAAGGCCCACATCGCTGAGTTCGTTTCTCGTTGTCTGTCGTGCCAGCAGGTCAAGGCATAACACCGCCGACCTCCTGGACTGCTTCAGCCCATGCCCATAGTAGAGTGGAAGTGGGACTTCATCTCCATGGACTTCATATCAGGGTTGTCGAAGACGAGGAAGGGACACGTTTCCATTTGGGTGATTGTGGACCGGTTGACCAAATCGGCCCATTTCCTCCCTATCAGAGTCACGAACTCTGCAGACGAGCTGGCTAGACTGTACATTAGAGAGATTGTGCGTCTGCATGGAGTTCCACTTGAGATCATGTCGGACAGAGACACTCGGTTCACATCTTTCTTCTGGACTCGTATCCAGGAAGCGATGGGTGTGAAGTTGAAGTTCAGTACAGCGTTTCATCCTCAGACTGATGGGCAGACAGAGCGGGTGAATCAGATTCTGGAGGATATGTTGCGAGCATGTGTGTTGGACTTGAAGGACAGTTGGGATGACTGTCTTCCTTATGTAGAGTTCGCCTACAACAACAGCTTCCAGGCGAGTATTGGTATGGTGCCATATGAGGCCCTGTATGGTCACCCTTGCAGGGCACCACATTGTTGGGCTGAGGTTAGCGAGCGTAGTCTGATTGGCCCAGAGTTGGTGTAGGCGACCATTGAGAAGATCGACATTATCAGGCGTCGACTTCTTACAGCGCAGAGCAGGCAGAAGAGTTACGTCGATATGAGGTGATGACCGCTTGAGTTCGAGGTTGGTGACCATGTGTTCCTCAGAGTTTTCCCTATGAAGGGAGTCTTTCGGTTTGGGAAGAAGGGGAAGCTCACACCGAGGTTTATCGGTCTGTTTCAGATACTAGATCGAGTGGGTGATGTGGCATATCGTCTCGCTTTGCCCACGCCACTTGCAGCTGTACACAACGTATTCATGTATCTATGCTGAATAAATACATTCCTGATCCTTCACATATCATCAGATGGGAGCAGGTACAGCAGAGCGAAGATGCTACGTATGAGCTACACCCGACGCGTATCCTGGACAGAAAGGAGCAGGTACTGCGTAGCAAGGTCATTCTACTTGTGAAGGTACTATGAACGCATCATTCAGAAGAGGAAGCTACGTGGGAAACGGAGGCCGAGGTAAGAAAGAACTACCCTTAGATTCTCGAGGAATACGAAAATGTACAAATTTCGAGGACAAAATTTTTGTTTAAGGGGGGTAGATTGTAACGACTTGAAAATCTCCGTACTGTGGCTCGAGTACCACCTCGACCAGAAATCACTTAGAATTAAATCCTTTAGAAATTTGGCAAAGTTAACTAGGTGCTAAACTAGATTAGCCATGAAATTCGTTGGAATCGCTTTAAATACGATCTGCAAGACCCAAAACTTGTAGAATCATTGACGGTAGGTTACCCTAAAGTCTAGGATCAAACTCATTACCCGACTGCTCTCGAGAACAAATTGAAACTCTGTATCAGGTCTAGACTGCACATCGGGAGTCCGAATAATACGAAGTTAAGGAATTAGGACTGCCTCGCTGGGCTTGACAACCCTCTTAGAAATCAAGTCCAGACAGTGTTCCATGGCTGTTCGCTCGAGTCCGGAGCGAGAGAGTGTGAAAACCCTAGATTTCTTTACAAAATAAATATCTTGAATAGTGATCTGACACGTGTCGCTTGCGGACATTTTATAAGCAACCAGACCGTCGAATCTGACCCAAATACACCCTCGGATCAGGAAAAATTTCATAAACATTTACATGTACTTGGAATTTCTGATCGAAGTCCGCTGACCATTGAACTGAAACTGGTCCGCCACGCGTGATCTGGAAACCCTACTGGAATGAAAACTTAACTTCACCTAGATCCAGGATAGGTGAGCTTAAGTCCGACTTTTGGTTCAAGGAGGCCCGCCAGAAATCCTCCGTTGAGGTGAAACGATGCCGCTTTGGTTATAACATAAGTATACCTTGAACTTAAGTCTATTTCAGAGAGTTTTTAGGCTATATAAGGACCTTAGAGCACCCTCTCTCATAGTCATATGAATTTGGGATAAACCCTAAGTAAAAAGAGAGAAAAAGAGAGAAAGCTAGAGAGTTGTGGGAGAATCTCCCTTCTACTGTTTCCAGTCACCACACGGGCTACACCACCCCTTTCTTGTCGCTTTCCCGGCGATACCGACTCCATTTTAAGGTAAGAAACCCTAACCCTAAATCTGTTTTGGGGTGTGGAGGTTGTAGGTTATGAAATAGCTAACCTATTTCATTTTTTAGGCTACTAAGGTGCCGAATACGGAAGCCTAACGAACCTAGCTGATTCGTTGCAATCCTAAGGTGTAAGGTGAGGACTTTAGGTGTATAGGTTACGGTTTTCAACGCTTTCAATGTCAGATAATGATAGATTCATGATCTGCATGTAATTGCACATGTACAAAGTGCTTTCTGTTTTCTGTTTCGATTAAAGATGTAGAATATGGAATTTTACATACTCTAGGTATACGTATAAATTTTGGAAATGTGCTTGCCATGGTTATTTGTTGTATGGATATATGGTATATGGATAAAATACTTATTTGGCAAAAGGAATCGCCATAATACATGTTTGTTTATATACACTATGTATGTTGAAATTGTGTATTCTAGAAAATACCGTATACGTATAAATTTTGGAGGTGTATTTGTCATGATTATTTGTTGTATGAATATGATATACACGGATAAAATACTCACTTGGCGAAAGGATAGCCCTAATGCATGTTTTACTAACATCATGTATGTCGAAATTGTGTATTCTAAGTGTTTGTGAAAATGCTTGTGAGAGCAAGTGCTTAGATGTTAATGCCTTAGATATGTGTTGAGATGGGATTCTCAACTACCTTAGAGACCTGTATGATCTCCTCCATGTGGCTGTTTACTTTAGGCGCTTACTTAGGAAACACATGTATTTGTATTTTTGTTTACATAGTGTTTTACAATATGCTTTATAACATGCTTTAGAACATGCTTTATGATATGTTTGTTAACATGCTTGATTTACTTTGTCTATTATGCTTTACTATACATGTTCTAAATGAGTATTGATTGAGTTTGGGACTATGTCTATAGTCCAGACATTCGGTACCAGACTTGGGATCATGGTTGAGATTCATCTCGCCACGTAAGACGTGTTTGGCGAACTTGAGTCGTACTTCGGTTGGCGATAGTGGTTGGCTACACGAAGTGCTTCTGCGCTTCATATCGCTCAACTTGTTGTGCGCCCGAGCTAGCCATGCACGTCAAGTAACCCGATATGTCTAATGCATGTTCACCATGTTTGGTCGCTACTGCTTGAACCTAGGGTACCAAACTTACTAGTGGAATCCCGTTAACCATGGTACCTCGATCCGCTAAGACTCATGAGCCGGACATGGTGGTATGGGACACCGTGGTCGAGCTGTCGGCCTACTCTGGGGCCACGTGCCTCCCCGTAGTGACCAGTGAGCAACAAGACTCGTGAGCCGATTATGGTGGTATGAGACACTATATTCGAGTTGTCGGCCTACAGTACTTGATGGGTGATGGGGGAGTGGTGCAACGATTTCGTGTAACAGCCCTGACAGCCCTGACCGTATCCGGTGTAGTGACCTCGAGCGTACTCCAAACCTATAGTGAGGCGACGAGCCTTCCCGTAGTAACAGAGTATAAGCTAGGCCTGTATTGATAAGGTGATGGGGGAGTGGTGCAACGATTCCGCGTAACAGCCCTGGCAGCCCTTGTAGTGACTTAGAAACACACCATCGTATGAGATTGTCTAGGACTGACGACCCTATAATGGATCATGTTTAGGAATGATACAAGGGAGGTACCTTAGTTTCCCAATCCTGCTGTCTGAAATGGACTAATAAAACTCAGTAATCATGCTCATCATGCATTGCATGTTCCTGGAAGATGTGGAGCACTGAGGGATGAAAGCATGCCGCGAACGAAGAGGGTGTCGCATGAGGGAGTATGTCAGTGAGGGCATCCATCATGACTACATTCATACTTGCATTAATAAGAGTAGTTAGGAATGTTTGATTTTACTGCTTTACCATTACTGCTTGACTGAATTGATAACATGATAACTTATGCCTTATTGTTCCACTGAGTTAACTACTCACTCGCACGTTACAGGACGGTGTTGCGCACACCAACCAGACTCTGTCTCAGGTTTAGATGAGCTGATGACTCAAGAGGCGGAGCCTGGCTACGACGAGGACCAGGACGAGTTCTCCTATATGCAGTATGCTGGCGGCTTCGACTAGACTACCGGATCGACGGGATTTGCTGGGATTATACCCTTAGATGTATTTTTGACTTTTTAAAACATTAAATAGATATATGTATATGGCGACTCAGATGGGTTCATACTCTGGAAAAGGAAATGATTTTGTATCTTTTACATACATGTATATACAGTTTCAGTCTTCCGCTTGCCTTTATACAATTGATCTGGAGTATGAATTGCTGTTTTGGTATAATCTCAATCATGTTTATTGCTCTAACACAGACAACATTTAATCATCATTATTTATGTTGCATAAGTGATGCGTTGGAACTCGGGAGTTGAGTTATACTCGACCCCCGATTTTCAGGGCGTTACAACATATTTCATATGGTCTTTATTTTGCCTGGACCTTTTATATGTCATTATAACCGCATGACCATTCCTTTTTTCTTCATCACTATCTCTTTCAACATTCTGATAATCTTCTTTAATTTCTTCTTTCTGAGTTATGTGGGCTAATTTTAATTGAAAAGCAGACACTCTTCCCATCATCCTTTAAAGAGCATAAGCCTTTGTAGCAAAATTACGAAAAGTTCTCCAATCTTTGCTAATCAGGTGGCATGTCAGTTCTGGTCTCATGCTTTCTAAACATAGTTCCACTTGTTCTGATTCCCTAAGAGGATGTTGACATGATGCTGCCAAGTCTTTCCATTGGCTGATGGATTCTTCAACTGATTCATTTTCTTCTTGGCGAATAGAGGCCAGTTCAGTCAAACTAACTTCTCGGTCTGAAGAGAAAAAGTTTGACATAAAAGCATCCTGCATCTGTTCCCAGGTATGAATAGATCCTGGGATTAAACCTGAATACCATCTGAAAGATCTTCCTATTAGAGAAGATCCGAATAATCGCAGACAAAATTGAGGAATTCTAGAGAAATTTCTCATCTTTACTGTGAAATTATAACGCCCTGAAATTTGAGGGTCGAGTATCAACTCAACTCTCGAGTTCCAAAACATCACTTATGCAACATAGAGAATGATGATTGAATGTTGTCTGTGTTAGTGCAATAAACATGAGTGAGATTATACCAAATTAGTAATCCATACTCCAGATCAATGTACAAAACGCAAGCGGAAGACTAAAAGATGTATATAAATGTATATAAAAACAAAACGATTTCAATTTGTCTTCAAAGTATGATTACTTCACTGAGTCATCATATACATGTACTGAATCAAAAACAAAATGTTAAAAGAATAGTCCAACTGTCGTGATAGCCCAATAGCCCCGTCAATCCGATAGCCTAAGCAAAGCTGCTGGAGAATTGCATATAGGAGAACTCATCCTGATCATCGTAATAATCAGGCTCAGCCTCCAGTGAATCGTCGGTACCTACATCTAAGACAAAGTCTGGTGGGTGTCTAGAACACCGTCCCGTAACATGGGAGTGAGTAGCTAACTCAGTGGAACAATAAAGCATAGGTTAACCTGTTATCAAATCAGTCAAGAAGTAATGATAAAGCAGTACAATCAACAATCCTAAGTACTCTTGTTAATGCAAGTATGAGGTGCAGTCGTGATGCATGCCCTCACCAACATACTCCCTCATGCGACACCATCTTACGTCCGCGGCATACGTTCATCCCTCAGTGCTCCACATCTTCCAGGCACATGCAGTACGATGATGAGCATGATCACTGAGTTTTTATTAATCCTTTTCATACAGCAGTATTGAGAAACTAAGGTACCTCCCTTATATCATCCCCAAACATGATCCATTCTAGGGTCGTCAATCCTAGATAATCTCATACGATGGTTTGTTTCTAGGTCGCTGCAAGGGCTGTCAGGGTTGTTACACAGAATCGTTACACCACTCCCCCATCACCTTATCAATACAGGCCTAGTTTTGTACTCTTGTTGTTATGGAAGGGTCGTCGCCTCCATGTAAACTCAAAGTACGCTCGAGGTCACTACTCCCTAACCTAAACCTAAACCTAAACTTGAAAACCCAAACCTAAACCCGATCCCGAACCCGAACCCGATTTCCTAAACCTAAACCTTAACCTATTCTCAAATCCCTAAACGTAAACCGACACCTAATCCTAATCTAAACTCCCTAACCTAAACCTAAGCCTAAACTTGAAAACCCAAACCTAAACCCAATCCCGAACCAGAACCCGAATTCTTAAACCTAAACCTTAACCTATTCTCAAATCCCTAAACCTACACCTACACCTAATCCTAATCTCAATTCCCTAACCCAAACCTAAACCTAAACTTGAAAACCCAAACCTAAAATCGATCCCGAACCCGAACCCGATTTCCTAAACCTAAACCTATTCTCAATTACCTAAACCTATAGCTTATAACCTAACCTAAACCTAAACTTATTTATGTATTATGCGTGGATGAATGTAAGGTGGATAAGATTTTTTTGGATGGATGTAGTTTATGTTTGGATGGATTTACATAGTTTGGGTTTAGATGGATGTGAATGTGATGAAATGTGGATAAGATTATTTTTTTACTTATGAAGTTAAACTTATATGTATTATGCGTGGATGAATGTAATGTGGATAAGATTGTTTGTGTTTGGATGGATTTACGTAGTTTGGGATTAGATGGATGTGAATGTGAATATGATGAAATATATTGTATAACAGGTATATATCAGGAAGAATATACAGGTGAAATTTGAAAATGTCCTTTAAGGGTCATAAGAGACGGCCCACAGCAGTCCATTTAAAGGACGGTCCATGACCGTCCTTTTAAAGGACGGTCTATAACTGTCATTTGAAGGCTCATAACAGACAGTCCATGACAGTCCTTTTTAAGGACGGTCCATGACCGTCCATTTAAAGGACGGTCTATGGCCGTCCTTTGAAGGCTTATAAGAGACGGTCCATGACAGTCCCTTTTAAGGACGGTCGATGACCGTCTGTTTAAAGGACGGTCTATAGCCATCCTTTGAAGGCTTATAAGAGACGGTCTATGACAGTCCTTTTTAAGGACGGTCCATAACAGTCCTGTTAAAGGACGGTCCATAGCCGTCCTTTTTGGGCTCATAAGAGACGGTCCATGATAGTCCATTTGAAGGATGGTCCATGACCGTCCTTTTTTAAGATGGTCCATGACCGTCTTTTTTTCGTCAATAAGAATGACGGTTTTCAATCGTCCTTTAAGTAATAAGACACGTCAAAATTTGACTGCCTATGCGACGGTCCATGACCGTCCTTTTTAGTCATTTGAGACGGTTTTGGACCGTCCTTTTTTCGTTGTTTTGGCGTAGGTACACTCAATCGAATTACTTGGAGCCACTACGGACTAACCAAAATGTCTTCCCAAATTGGGTAATACCTTTCTATACTACAAGAGGTAAATTTCTCCTTTAGGTATTTTTGATATTGTCAAATGGTTGTTGTGTTTCCCAAACTCTTGTTTTGTCTATATGGGAAAAGACAAGGGGATAGCATCCGAACAGGGGGAATCTTCAAGGACTACCCGACAAAAAGTCCTCACATCTAGAGAAAGAGCGAGGGCCCCTTAAAATGGGATTCCCATGCTTCAAAGATCACAAACTTCGCGAGGCAGGTCCCAAACTGATTCTCCAGCACCTCCTCCTCTGGTTAGGCAGCCCTCACGTCCAGCAAAGTACACCGGTCGGAAGCTGATCCATGAGAGAAAAGTGGACAGGGGCTGCTTAGCCCCGTATAATCTAGAACCCCTATTTGCTGCAGTTGGTTGGTTGCCCATCCTAGATTTCGGAGGGCCTTGTCAACTTGAGCAAACGCGCAATTTCCTTGCCGCATGTCACTCTCCGGTATCTGATCCTCCTTCGTTCATGGTCTCTCTGGATGGTGATGATGCGTTCATCACCTCTGCCACAATAGTTGACACTCTCAACATACAGATGGAACCAGAAGGACTTCTCGACCTAGATCTCGATCTTCTTGAGGTTCGTTCCATTGTAACCAAGTATTTGTGCAACAATAGAGATATTCCCTAGTACCAGGGGAACGCCTGAAAATCTAGGTACATGGAACCCCGCTTTCGGGTTATGCATGGGATCTTTGCTACAAATCTGTATCCAAGGAGTACTAATCGATCTGATCTCACCAGTCTTATGGTCATGATTATATACTCCATGGCAAATGGAACAAAGGTTTGCCTTCCAACACTAATTGTCAATCAATTGGTTAATGCAATACATACCTCCAGAGATCTGCATTTGCCATATCCGTGGATTATAAACAGGATCTGTCAAAGAATTGGCTTTCCACCTACCACTGATCCTGTACTTCCAGTTCATGTCTTTAATGCAAAGAACATTCAAAAAATGGACCTGGAGTACCACAAGTACAAAGAAGAAGGGATTCAAGGATGTGAAGAGGAAGGTGTTGGTGATCCTCGTTGGGAGGAAACTGAGAGGACAGGAGATGAATCATCTTGACCCGATCCAGCCCCATCTACGTCAATACCCGGACATGCAAAGAGATTCAAAATGGACATAATCGGGGCAATTCAGAGAGATATTCACTCTGTACGTGAGCAGTTGACAGTTTTGGAGCGAGTCGTCCAGAAAGTGCAGCAGTCTGTACAACAGCTAGTGGATCTGCTGACATGCCGAAGGGACGACACGATGCCATCTCACTCTGCTCCGTAAGTTTGGGTCATGCATGCTATCATACACACTACACTGTTATCTCCATGATTGAACATCAGTATCTTTTTGGATGTTCTTCACTATCACTGGTGTGTATGACAGCCCTCTAAAATATGCATTTTTATTTGGGTGTATATGCCCACAGATGGGCTAATGTTGATGAATGTTGTTAGGTGCCCATATATGGGTTTTTTTTTTGTAACTACTGTGTGGAGCAGTATCTTTGGTGGCTTTCTAAACAGTTTTTTTTTTTTTTTTTTGTTTGGGCTTTACTGCCGTCTGGGGCAGTTTTGGTTCTGTTATGACTGAATATAATTCATACCTTTAAGGTCATATACTTCCCTTAGTTTGTCTGATGGAATGCATATAATGTGTTTAATGCTTAAATTGCTTTACTGTTATCACTGCTTTCCACCTGTTCTGACCACAGATGACTTTTTATAATATTTTGATCATTACTCATCTGTATCTTGTATGCGTGTTCTCTCACGTACTTTAAGCTTCAGTCAATATCACTTGCTATACCTTTGCCAATGACTAACAAAAAGGGAGAGAATAGTTCAAAACACCCCGAACGGAAAATTGTGTATCTATCTATGTTTATGCATGTGTTAGAGGGAGCAACTGTAAGAAAGGGGGAGTTTTAAAGTAAGGGGGAGCGGATACTTCTAGAATGTATATATGGGTTAGAAAACATTGTAAAATTGTGTAAATGCATGTACACACAATTTAGGGTGTGTTTAGAAGTATTCTAGGGTGTTTTGGGTATTTTGTCACGTAATTAACAAAGGGGGAGATTGAAAGTGCCCTTATAAGTGCCCTTGTTTGTCAATTACTGTGAACCGGTGGTCAGACAGTCTGCAAGACATCAAAAGAAGATTAAGCCAAGTGTCTGCCTCAATCGGATGTGTGGAAGCTCGCCATAGGTAAATCATAGCCTCACATCCCATAACCCAATACACAAGGTAAATTAAACCCTTAAAACAAGATAGACATCTTAGGGTTTTTATGGTGAGAAAACTTTTTCAAAATAGGAAAATCTCTAAGTTTTTCTCGCCTTGTCGATTTTATCGAAGCACCCTCAATATGATCGACCTGTTCTATTGATGTCCTCGATACCTTAACGATATTATCAAAAAGAGGACCAAATGTGTCCAGCAACTAAATATTCATCTGGACGGATTTATCGATGTATCGATACACCTATTGATATCATCGATAAAAGCATTAAACTTGTCCAGTAACTTCATAACATATCTAAACGAATTATCGATGTATCGATACGTATATCGATACCATCGATATTCAAATCTCGAGACCATCGGGAGTGGCTCTATAAGATCGATAGGTAGATTTTCGGCACCCCTGTTTTTTTAATAAAAATCTCAAAATTCTTCGATATATCGATGACTGTCCGATATGATCTGAAATCAAATATCGATATAATCGGAGGTCCATCGATGATATCAATGGTGGGCGCGCATTTCTTACAGCAGTTATTTCAAGATGTTTTTAACTATGATCAGGGGCCCTTCGATTTAATCGATATTTAAATATCGATGATATCGACACCAGATCGATTGCATCGAACTAAGTCATAATCTGTCCAGCAAGTTCAAAGATAAATCTACTGAAATTATCGATGCCTCGACTCAAATCTCGATATCATCGACATTCAAATTCTGATGACCTCGACGGTTCCCCCGATCATTCGTGAAAACCTGAAATATTTTCAAAGTCAAGTCTCTCTCATTTTTCATGTGTCGAGGGAACCCAGTCATCAATAGAATCGGAGTTCGAAATCCGATGGCATCGACAACTATTTCGATTCATCGACCTATTGGCAAGGAGTTTCAAAAGCGCATGACATCGAGCCGAGTCATCGAGCAGACCATCGATGCTATGGAGAGTATACGCTCGATGATTCGAACCTGCTCGATGATATCGAACTCTGTCATAAATGTGACTGTTTTATATCCGTTGGAACTTCTTGCATATATATAGAGGACTTGTTCTTTGTTGCTGTAAGAGAGAAAAGAGAGAGCTTTTGTGTGTTTCAACTTGCATCTTATACCTAAAGCCTTTCTCTCTAGGGAGTTCATCCTCCAATCCACCCTTACCATTGATATTAAATACAGTGGATTGGGGAATGAACTTCCGCATTCAAGGATCCTCCAGCTACTACCTTAATGGCAAATCATTATGCTAGGATGCCTTGAATGCATAAGAGAGGAACCACTCTATCTTCCTTATAGGAAAATCTTTAAAGAGGAGGATTCCATCTCACCCTTGACCCAACCTGGAGCCAAGCATTGGTATATCATCTTGTGTTGCGGATCAAGGGAGCTGAAGACTCTTCATCAACAAGGAGGAGAAGATCTTTGGCGTTGTGCTTAACGGGACTCATCAACTTATCTGTAAGTATCCAGAGTCCAGAGGACACTTGTGATCATTCCTTCCTAGGTCTTGGTCCTAAGTGGTTCTCACCCTTTGAAGTCCTCAAGGAGGCTTCCGGCGGGAGTGTACATAGTGGGTGCACAGGGTGGACCCTTGCTCTTGTGTAGGGCATAAACTGTTAGGTCCTTGTGTAGGTCCTTGACCTGTGTGGTTTAAAATCTGGGTGCGTTGTGTGGACCCTTGCTTTATGGAGAGCATAAACATCTGGTTAGGAGTGAACCAGTAAAACTCTGGGTTTGAGGTGAACCGCTTAAAACCTCTGTAAAGGTTAAAGGTGAACCTGATTTAAAACCTTAGGTTTGAGGTGAACCCTGGGAAACCTCCTTAGTGAAATTCGGTACACTCAAGGGTTGAGTGCGACAGCCGAGAGTGGAGTAGACTTATCGTCGAACCACTATAAAATGACTGTGTTTGTGATTGCTTTTCTCTATGTGTGATCCATGCCAATGCATTCATATTTATATACCTGATCACATCTCACACACACAGTCACATCCAACATAGACTAAGCTGCATATTACTATATCTCGATTAGTTTGTGATTGGATCCTCTACTAGGCTTGAAAGCCAGTAGAGTTACATTTGAGTAATCCTGAAAATTGAATACATAATAGGATTAGTGTGATAGGATTTTAAATAACTCATAAATCTTTAAAAAGTCCTATTCACCCCCCCCCCCCCCCTCTAGAACATATTGACATATTCCAACTTCATCTCAAGCGGTCTTCACCGCTATTTTAGATTGCATTGAAACATGAATGGGATTGTACCAAAATAGCATATCATACTCTAGAGATAAGTGAAATTGCAAGGGGAAGACTGTGATAGATTTATAAAATATATAAACTATGGTAAGTCTCCAGAGTGTGATAATGTTACCAGGTTAAACAATTCCAACATATATAAAAGGTGTAATGTCATCTAGTCAACATCTCAGAAATCTCCGTCGATCAGGACACGACTCACATGAACCTGCCTGAAAACTGCATGTCAAAGAATGCCTCCTCGTCATCCTCGAAGTCCAGCTCCTCCTCGTAGGCATCGCAACCACCTGCAACTAAGACAGGGTCAAGTTGGTGTGTACAACACCGTCCCGTAACGTGGGAGTGAGTGATCAACTCAGTAGAACAATAAAGCAAAGATTAACATGTTATCAATTCAATCAAGCAGTAATGATAAAGCAGTAAATCACACATCCAAAGTACTCTTGTTAATGCAAGAATAGTATGAATGTATGATGCATGCCCTCGCCTACGCTCCCTCAGCGACTTCATCTCACGGTCGCGCATGAACAACACTGCCTCAGTGTTTGACCTGCTACGCCTGAACGCACACGTAATGCGGTGCATGCATATGATTACCAAGTTCTTATTAGTCCTTTTCATACAGTAGGATTGGGAAACTAAGGTACCTCCCTTATATCAATACCCAAACAATGATCCAATCTAGGGTCGTCGGTCCTAGTAAATCTCATACGATGTTGCGGTTCTAGGTCACTACCACCAACGCCCTACCAACTGGCAGTATATTTTCAAAGGCACGTCACCGACCCGACTGGGGACCACAGCCAGGCTGCGATGGGGTAGGCCTAGCTTATACTCTCGTTGCTAGGGAAGGCTCATCACCTTAACGTAGTCTCAGAGTATGCTCGAGGTCACTACAAAGGGCTCGTCACTTGATCAGTATAGGCCGACAGCTCGAATACAGTGTCTCATACCACCGTATTCGGCTCACGAGGCGATGTTGCTCACTGGTCACTACGGGGAGGCTCGTCGCCCCAGTGTAGGCCGACAGCTTGACCAAGGTGTCCCATACCACCATGTCCGGCTCATGAGTCTTAGCGGATCGAGGTACCAATGTTAACGGGGTTTCCACTGGTGAGTTTGGTACCTTAGGTTTAAGCAGTAGCGTTCAAACATGGTGAACATACATAGGGCCAATCGAGTTACTTGACGAGCTCGACTAGCACGAGTGCACATCAAGTGAATCGACATGAAGTGCGTAAGCACTCCATGTGGCCTAACTACTGTCGATAACCAAAGTACGTCTCGGATTCGTCGAACCCATCCTGTGAGGCGAAACAACATCATCCACCAATGTAGGCTCTGTTACCGATTGCCTGGACTATACAATAGCCCCAATCACATTAAATTACAACAAAATATCCTAGAAGATAGTTAAAGCAGTAATGGATCAAGATTTTAAATCATACAATCAAAGGTCCGATATTGTCCGCTTTAGGGCTGCCAGGGCTGTTGCACGGAATCATTACACCACTCCCCCATCACCCTTCATGGCTTTGTTTTTGCATTTTATGGAATACAACTTAAACATGGATTTATACATATGCATTACATAGATAAATAGACACTCTAATATATGGTACATGGAGGAAAGCATACACATAGTTAAAGTAGTTGAGAATCATATCTCAACACCCTTACACATTGCAATTTACTAACTACTTACTCATTCAAACAATTTTACAAACACTTAGACTACACCTTCCAACATACCTGTAATATGCTAGTTATAACACATGTCGTAGCGAATCCTTTCACGAAGGAGTTTCCACATGAACCACGATCATGCATTCACGACCAATAGCCATGGCAAGCATAAATCATAGTTCCATATTCATTCGAACATTTCTACAAACACTTAGGCTACACGTTATAACATACACAACGTATGTCAGGATAACATGTATTAGGCCAATCCGTTCACCCAGAAGTTGATACACATGCATCTAGCATACATAGACAGCAATTAATCATGGCAAGCACAAATCTGAATTTCATACGTATACGGTATTTTCTACAAATATGAAGAATACAGTATATTCAATCTAGTTAACGTATAACTGAAAAATGAAACGGACATCACTTTATGCATGTGAAATAGCACCCACGTCAAGAATAAATCATTAACTGACATTGAAAGCCTTGAAAACCATAACCTATACGTCAAAAGTCCGCACTATACGCCGTAGGAGCGTAACGAATTCGCTAGAAACTCTAAGGCTTCGTCAACGAGGGTATATCAACCTATAGCATGAGTTGGGTTAGTTATTTCATAACCTACACTACCTGAAACCCGAAAACAGATTAGGGTTAGGTTTTCTTACCTAAGAACGGGATCGGTATTGCCGATAGAGCGGTACAGAAGGGCTGATTTAGTCCATGGAATGATGAGATTGAATCCCAGGGATGAACTCCAACTCTCACTCTCTCTCTCTCTCTTTCCTCTCTTCTCTCTCCTAGGGTTTTCCAAATTCGTATGGGATGAGAGAGTGAGGGCTTAAGACCCTTATATAGGACTAAAACTGATGGGAATGACCCCAGGGCTAAGGTATACTTAGGTTATGTCAAAGAGCGTCTATTTCAGCTCAACGGAGCACTTCTGGAGCGCTCCCTTGAGCCAAAGGTCGGACTTAAGCTCCCTGACCATGGATCTATGTCAAGTTAAGTTTTCAGTCCGATCAGATTTACAGATCACCCGTGGCGGACCAGTTTCAGTTTAATGGTCTATGAGCACCTATCAGGGCCACAAGTACATTGGCATGTGTAGGAAATTTCCTCTGATCCGAGGGTGTATTTGGGTCAGATTCTGACGGTCTGAATCCTTATATTTGGCTCGTAAGCGACAAGTCTCAGATTACTTAAATTAGATTTGATTTCTAAAGGAAACCACGTTTTCTCACACTCTTCGCTCCGAGCTCAAGCGAATGGCTTCGGGACACTATCTGGACTTGATTTCTGAGGTGGTGGTCAGGTCCAGCAAGATGGTCTTAATTATATAATTTCGTAGTAATCGAATTTTCGACATGCAGTCTAGATCCGATACGGAGTTTCAATGTGCTCCCGAGAGCAACTGGGTAATGAGATTGATCCTAGATTTTAGGATAACCTAGCGTCAATGATTCTACAAGTTTTGGGTCTTGCAGATCGTATTTAAAGTGGATCAAGCGGATTTCATAGCTAATCTAGTTTAGCACTTAGTTAATTTTGTCTAATTCCTAAAGGATTTGATCCTGAGTGATTTCTGCCTGAGGTGGTACTCGGGTCTTTAGATGAATTTTTCTGGGACGTTACACAGAGTAAGCGAAAATACTAACAAGTCCATGAGTCATAAATATCAGAGTATGCAATGCAAATCAGCTATGCAATGAGGAGTCATATGGAGCCAAATATCTGATGTCGAGGGTACAATGTAATATGTAAATCCTACTAAGTCTGTCTAGGCCATATAAGTATAGAAAACATAACAACCTAAAATGTCATATGCCTACCGATGCAATATGCGATGCGAATGAAATGCCCAAGCTAGAGTGTGAGGTCGGGGTGATAGTACGTAGTATCGCAGGGTACGGGGTCCATCACAATGGACTTCTATCCAAACCAGTCTCATAACTAAATTTGGATAGTCAGACTCAATGTGGTAAACTCCCGATATCAGGTTAGTCGCACGCCCGACTGAAATCCCGGCCATGTGAAGGTACACGTAATAAATAGTTGCGCACTACCAGACCGGGTGGATAGTGAATGAATGAATGAAGAGTATGCAATTCCTGCTCAATAAGTCCACATATCAGTACGGTTCGTCTTTGGAAATCACCGGGGTCTATTACACTTCAAACTAGATTGTCGCCTCATCGCGCACAACAAGGTAGGTAGAAGATACCTCACTATTCGCCTGCCAGTATCGGGCCCGACTCGACGATAGCGGACCCATTCCTCGAGCCGGTCAGACACAGCCTAGCATTGCCCCCTCCACTCGGGCAGGTAAGGTCGTACCCCCTTCCAACCGACCACGACACAGTGGGAGACGCGGCCTAACGGTATACGGCCCTCATGTGCTCATGCATCCACTCGGTTTAGACGTTAGAGCAACCTCTAGAACCAAGAGGGTTTTGGGACTTTCACCCAGGGATATATATAGCACCCCATGTAGAATAGATTTCTTGTGTCTCATCTGGCCATCCACGATATGCCTATGGAGGCTACAACTCTGATGTCGCTAGGGCGTACAGTGGTTATATCACAAAATACGAGATGCATAAGTCATACCATCCAGTCATGCATCAAACCTGCTCGTACTGCGTGCTCATGCGGGGCAACTCTACCTATCAGGGAGTCCCATAAACAACATACACTATGACATATGCAATGGTCAATCATATCTCATAACAAACATATAGATGATGCGTATGGGCATGTATCATGATGTTATGCTATAACATACTCATAATCAGTATCAATAACTGACATTAACAATCGACCTCAACAATGTGGACATTTAACCAACATTGCCACCAAGGAATGGCCCACATAGAGACTAACATATAGTGGACCTATGGCCTCACACAAGGGCAAAATATACAACACCATGGACCTCACTCAAGAGCTTAATACACATCACGATGGGCCTTTCACATGGGCCTAACATACACACAATGGGGTCCATCGTCTGGCCCTCAAATGCATCACAATGGGCTTCATCACGTATGCCTCATATACATCACATTGGGCCTTAAGCACGGGCTGAATATACATCACAACGAGCCTCAAATACGGGTTGCATATACATCACATTGGGCCTCAAACACGGGCCGAATACACAACACAATGAGCCTCAAATATGGGCCACATTTACATCACATTGGGCCTCGACAATCGGCCTCAATATCCGGCCTCGACAATCAGAATCGGAATCAAAATCGGCCTCGACAATCGAAATCAGCCTCGATAATCAAAATCGAAATCGGCCTAGACAATCGGAATCGGAATCGACCTCAACAATCGGCATGGACAATTGGAATCGGTCTCGATAATCAGAATCGGAATCGGCCTCAATAATCGGCCTCGACAATCAGAATTATCCTCTATAATTAGAATTGGAATCGGCCTCAACAATTGGCCTCTACAATTGAAATCGGGCTCGATAATGGGAATCAGAATCGGCCTAGACAATCGGAATCAGAATCAGAAACGGTAATCAGAATCATCCTAAACAATCAGCCTCGATAATTGGAATCGGCCTCGACAATTGAAATCAGAATTGGCCTTGACATTCGAAATCAAAATCGGCCTCAACAATCGACCTCGACAATCGGAATCGGAATTGGCCTCAACAATCGGAATCGGCCTTGACAATCGAAATTAAAATCGGAATCGGCCTCAACAATCGGCCTGGACAATCAGAATCGACCTCGATATCGGAATCAGAATTGGAATCGGCCTCGACAATCAGAATAAAAATCGGCCTCAAGAATCGGCCTCGACAATCGGAATCAGAATTGACCTCAACCATCGGCCTCGACAATCGGAATCGAAATCGGCCTCGATAATCAGCCTCGACAATCAGCATATAAACAAGGCGGGGTCCATAGATGGATGACCGATCAACCATATTATAAAGATCAGCCCACAACCGTGGTTATATCAAATCTGATGACATGGAGCCATCTATTTATGACAAATGGGCCCCACTTATTTGGGTTAACCCACTTAGAGAATGGTGCAAATGGGCTTAACAAGGCCTACGGGAAGGTCACAATGAGGACATCTAACCATCATTGCCCATCAATGTGGACATCTAACCAACATTGCTCCCAAGGAGTGGCCTACATAAGGGATTCATACACAACGTAACGACCACACATACATCACATTGGGCCTCATTCATAGGCCTCTCATATATCACGTTGGGCTTCATACAAGGGCCTCGAACGTATCACAATGAGCCACGCCCATGGGCCTTAATACATCTCAATGGGCCGTGCCCATGGGCCTCAGATATATCACAGTGGGCCACGTCCCATGGGCCTCGGATATATCACAATGGGTCACGTCCCATGGGCCTCCAAGCTATCGTAATGGGCCTCATCAAATGGGCCTTAAATGCATCACCATGGGCCTCATACGTGGGCCTTATATACAACAAGTGGGTCGTACTACTTGGGCATCATATGCATCAAATGGGCCACGTATCCGGGCCTCGAATACATCATATGGGTCACCCTACATGGGCCTAACAATACAAATAAGTGGGCCCAACACATGGGCCAAATACATCATGATGGGCCTCATGGATGGGCCGCACCAATGGGCCTCAAGTGGGCTTGGACCACACCAAAATCATTTCAATAGTTGTAGGTGTAACATATGTACCACTGTACACTATTATTCCATAGGGACATGGCCCACTAATGATGATCAGCACTGTCCAAACATTGCCTATGTAAATCCACACCATCCAAACATTGGACAGCTCGTCTAAACATTGTCCAGCACCGTCCAGCATAATCTGGACGGTGTGGATGAAATAATACATCATGGTGGTGTCCACGTGGTGGCCTACCAGAGATTTGAACCTGCCTCGATTAGGCTCAAGCCTTAAAAAGAGCTTGTTAATGGATGTATGGTTTGGATGGAACACATCTACATGTGGGACCCACAGAACTTGCTGACGTCAGTCAGTAGATGGGTCTCACCATCTGGACGGCTTGGATATCACGTGCACTCATGGTGGGGACCCACCGTTCAAACGGATGGACGGCTAGGATGTAGGTGGGTCCCATGTGCATAGAACACATACATTCTGAGGTGGGTCCATGGTCGGAAGCTGATGTTTGTGGTTTCTTATGTCCAGCAGCGACTGCTGCTGGACGGTGCGCATTCAGCACCAGAAAATGGTGGGGCCCACCTCAATGGATGGTTGGGATACCACATATGCATCACAGGTGGGTCCCACGTAGGGCCCACCATCTAGTATCATTATATATTATAATATATATATGTATATATTTTATATTATTATTTTTTTTTAAATTGAG